>ML781914.1:1017255-1044199 GCA_009831015.1 Picea engelmannii | reverse complement strand
GATGCATGATTGGTACATACTTGGGTACATGGTTGAGACAAGTAGTTGATGAGTTGGCACATACATGAGGTGTATAGTTGATGATGTTGGTACATCTTGATGAGTCATAGTTTATGTATATTTGATGCATGGTTGGTACATATTTGGTGCATGGTTGATGCACTCATTGATGGTACAGGTTGAGGTACAGGTTGGTGCATGGTTGATGCACTTGTTTATGGTACAGGTTGATTATAGGTTGTTTGGACAGGTTATTGTGACAGGTTATTTGTACATGTTTGATGCATGGTTGATGCATTTGTTTATGGTACAAGTTGAGGTACAGGTTTATGTATGTTACATGTTGGCATAGGTTATTGGTACAAGTTTTTATAGGTTGATTGGTATAGGTTTACAGTAGAATATCTCATAGTGATAGTTTGACAGTGGTTCCATCATTCTACTTCTATGTCAGGGCAATTGGATGGGGCAAGGATGGGTGGTTGTAGTCAGAGAACATAGGGGTTTGTAGCCTCCTTCTAGTTGTAGCCATAGAATTGTGGAGTTGGAGCTTCCTTAAGGTTTTAGCCTGAGAAACTAGGGGGTTGGTGCCTCCTTCCAGTTGCAACTGGAAAACAAAGGAAGTTGGTGCTTCCAATGAATGTAATTCTTAAAGACATATAAGAAAAAGAATTATGTGGTTTTCTCCCACTTTGGGTTTCCACGTAAAACACTGGTCTACTGTGTATGTGTGTGATTGCTCATTTGTTCATTGTTTATTTACTCTGCAATTATTGGATGATAATGCTACATTGATATAACACTTGCATTTTATGGTGAAAAAGGATTAAATTGCTCTATTATTGATTCACCCCCCTCTCAGTAATCCAACATTTACTTCTTTATTTGGACCAAAGAAGGGATCTTGGTCCAAAGGGGAGCTTAACCTATCCACAGGGTAATATTTCTCATAACAAAAAAATGGTGATTCCACTGGGGAATGGAATTTGACTTGTCTTTCCTTTTATTCATCTAAAATCCTTATTTATGATTGGATCTTGTTTGTTTGATGCTTGATTTTGGATTTTTCATCTTCCCTCAACTTCATCAAGAATTTTACAGAGTCCTTGACTAAATCTTTGTTGATTTTAAGCATTTGTGTGCTTTTTTCAAGCACTTTTAGGACCAACACTCCCCCACAATGGCTACCAAGGTGCCACTAGCTTGATTAGCACTCCCATTTGGTATCTTAGGGAGCACCATAGCACTCTATTCCTTTGGTAGCAGGGGCACCAATCTCTCCTTTTTGGTGGTTTCATGAAGTTCTAGTTTGTTTTGCTCAGTTTGTTTTTAAGAGGCTTTTATCCCAGAGTCTTTTGGTTTGTCTTTAGATTTGTTTTGATTAAGAAATTAGCATTCATCACTCATTTCATTTCCTTATTTGAGTTCACAAAATTCTCCTAGTTGTGAAATTGTATGGTCGCCTTGGATTAACAATATCCCTTGGTATCCTACCTTTCAGTTGTCTGATATGTGTCTTGCAAAGTTTTCAAATCGCTTGATTGTTTTTAAGTTTTCATCAACTAGAGTTTGAAAAGCTTGTTTGGTATTAAGCCCTTTTTGTCTTCTTTGAAGCATCTCACTTTTTAAATGATTAGTAATCTCTTGTTTATCGCAACCCAACCTTGAATATTGATTGTTGTGGCTCTTTTTTTAGGATTTTCAAGAGTGTTTGTCTTCTTTCTCTTTTATATCTTTGAGTTCCTGATTGAACAAGTTGTGAAGTCCATTCCTATACTTGATTTATTTCAGTTCTCATTAGTTTTTTAGTGCACTTTGTTTGGGTTTTTTTTTCGTCGATTTTCTTTGTGTCAAACATTGATCTCTTTCATTCCAATTGAAAGTTGAGAAGAAAAAACGTTTGCATATCTCATTGCATACATAATCGAACAAAGAAAGTTTTGCATTCTTTAGGAAAAAAAAATTGTTAGATGTTTTGAAAGAATTAGTTTTGCATGTGCATTTGGATTTCGGAAACATTTTTTTGGTAGTTTGACATCATCTTGTTCCCATAAATTTAAAATTTGCTTAAAATTTGAGTACTTTCTTGTGTTAAGAAGAATAGGACTCCTCTCCTTCCTATACATAGAATTCATTGAAAAGAAAGAATTGCATCTCATTCTTTTTGAATTATATTGGAGTCAAGTCTCACACATCAGCAGTTTCATCTCCGTGAACCTTATGAGTAAAAATCCATTAAAATCAACCACGTGCTAATAAAATACACTAGACAGTTTTTCATTTTTAGCATACCAATAGTAGCACAATATTAGGGTCTTTGGAATAGGAAAAATGAGTAAATTTTCCAAGAATACTAAACAAACTATAGAACACTAAAGAGTGAACAAATCCAGTTTTTGTATAAGCATAGCTGGGAAGCTGCTCTAACACACGGGATAAACACAAGATCATGTGAAAAAGAGAAGCGGAGATTACTCGTCCAAATCTTGACCAATCGTAGTGGAAAGAGTGTATATTGGGGGTTTTTCTTGAGAAACCATTGGTTTCATTTGGTCTCGGTTCTTTTTGAATCCCGAATCTATTTAGGGTCCTCAGGAGTCTTTTCAGTCCACTTGTCTTCATTTCTCTTGAAGATATTCAGACTTTGATATCCTTCCCATACGTTCGGTCTTGACTGTTGATTGCACCCACCCGGAGGCTAACTATGAGTTGGTAACCTTAGTGGCCCTTCCTAGGTATCTACAGAGGTGGATTTGGGGGGATTCCAATGGTACCTAGGGCAGATGTCATATCACACTTTCAATACCCTTGGAGGGTGATCTCGCAAAAGTGAGGGTTGATTGCATCGACAAGGGTTGTTACTTGGAGGTCGAGGTAACTGCTTCTAATTTCTTCGTTGGCAGCTTGATATCCCGTCTTCAAAAGATCATTTATATACTATTTGATTGATTGGTTTTCTATATATGTTTTTTAGGTGGTGTGTTTCTCTTAGGGTTCGTATTTGGCCTTAGGAATATCTCACGGAATGTAAGGTATCGAGCCTAAAATTTACGAACATCAAAGAAATAATTTGAACGAAGTATTTATTAACGAGGAAATGCATTCTGAAGTCAGGAGTGTAGCTCTCAAAAGTGACCACCATGAAGAAGAATAGATTACAACATTTGTAGAAGGAATTTTCCTCCTAGTAAATCCTCCTGTCACTGATTCACATGGCCCATTACTCGTTGAAATTCCATCATCGACATTTCTTGATGCTTATTCTTCTTACAATTTACCATCTGATTCATCCATTAGGAGATATTTTGGCATGAACCCGTCATATTTTGGTTTTCCTAAAGGACTTGGGAATTTATCTTTATCCACAACTCTTATAGTTGATACTACGGGTGCTTCTTCTTTACTGCGAACATCGGTGACCCAGGTAACCTCGACACGACCACTTGTGAATACAACTCCCTTCGCACATGGGTCAGGTAAGATTCTTTCTTCACTATTTCCACACATGCACACACCAAGTGCTTTACTTGGTATTCCCATCGGTCAGATGTCCAACAGTCAATTCATTCACACAACCACGGTTACATAAGCTACCCACCCTCCCTCTCTAACTTTACAAATGGGTACACCCTTCATTGGAGGTCAATCTTCAATGGGAGGACAACCTTTAGATGGGGGGAAACCTTTAGCTAGAGGGAAACTTTTTACTGGGGGGCAACCTATGTGGTTGAAACATCAACAAACATGGGGAAAAGCCACTCCTACAAGTCTTTCTATAGCTACTATGACTCGCATGTATCATGGACAACCATATCCATGATTTGTTAATCCTTTGTGGGCTCAACCCAATCCGGCAAGCATTCCTCATCAAGGAAATTTTCCCTATCAATTCCAACACAACATCCCCCTCAGACATAGTACATGGTAGGTCCATCAAGCCAACTTCCATACATGGGGGGAACATCAGGTCAGTCCAGTATGTAGGAGGTCGATATGTTCAATTACAATACATGGGTGGACATTTAGGATAGCCACCATACATGGGTGGACAATCAGGAAAACCACCTTACATGAGTGTAAAACCTGGGAAGTCACCGTACACGAGGGTACCTTCAGGTCAACCATCATACATGGGAGGACCATCTATTTTTTCCATCTTGTCGCAACCTAGATATGGTCCTACTGGTGTTCCCATGCCACATGGTTACCACCAGTATCCACATGATAATTGGAAGCTTCCATTTTCAACTACGTTAGATCTTCCATATCTATCATGTTTGACAAACAATTCCATTCAACATGCCCCATTTTGGCCCTCCATCCCTTCCAAATTACCATCTGACATCCCGCAATTTGACGAAAAACTTGGGGAAGATCCTAACAATCATGTTATAACTTTCCATTTATGGTGTTCTTCAAACTCTTTGATGGATGACTCCATTCATTTGAGGATTTTTCAGAGAAAAATTACAGGTACAGTAGCCAAATGGTATATTGAGTTGTCGCGTAACTCCTTTGTCGACTTTAATTCTCTTACCATGATTTTACTTATGCATTTACAGTTGCCTATACGGTATGAGAGTGGTACAAATATTTTGATATCACTCTAGAAATCCTCTTCCACCCACATATATGATCATATTCATGAGTGGAGGCAATGTAGACGGTTGATTAAAGCTCCAATTCCGAACCAACTCCTCACATATTGGTTTACGAAGTCACTATTGCCACCCATTGCCCGTGATGTTTCTATGGGAGGTGTTTTTAATGAGGAGTAGGCTATCATCCGCACTCAATATTTGGACTTGGTATATTCTCAGTCTAACACACTTTACTATATGATCTCTCATCCTCCTCGGTCATCGAATGATCCGAAGATACCTTCTCTGAAACCAGGTTATGTTTCTAACACCAAAACTACTTCTACTCTTGCTCATACCTCTAAGGTGAATGCGGTCCAATTTACTTCATATCAGCAACCAAGAGGTAAGAAGGAAAACAAGGGTAAATCCAAGAAATCTTCTAACCAACAGGATACTACAAAGACTGTTGATACTCAACCGAATAGGAAATCTAAGTTTCCTTGCATGATTTGTACGGAGGACCACTACACGAAATATTTCCCTCGTCGAGAATAAGTCAATAAATTTTTAAAAGGTACCTCCCTACCTGCAGTGTTAACTAACCCTTTCTTAGTTCAACAACAACCACTGGTTGCACAAAATTCTGCCCCTCTACAAGGGGGCGACACAAGCCATTCCCACCATGGGAATGCTTCCTCAAGGCCCTCTCATGTCTATATGTGAAAGGAAGAAGTTAATTTAATGACTAGAGCAAATAATTATGACATTATTCTAGGTGATCTTGTCAATGGAAAGGTTATATATTAGCCCTCCACATCCACTACTCCTCCATATTCCACCCCTCTTCACATTGAGAATCCAATTTCTGACGCAGTGTTGCGCCCACCCAAGGGCACAATTCGAAAAGTGACCTTTAATCCAAGTTCATGCGCCACCCAAAACTACAATATTGTTAAATATTTGGCACAAGCACCTTATGCTATGTCAACCCTTGAATTTCTACAGAACTATCCAAGTCAATGTAGAACCCTTTTGTCATCCATTGGAGCTATGGATCTAGAGGAATCAAATCTGATTATGTTTGATCTAGACCATTTTAAGGAGAGGTTCTCACACCACCTAGCATCCCAAATTAAAATTTTGATTAGTGGAAAGAACATCCATCACATTGTTTTGGATGAAGGAGCCTCCATCTGTGTCATGTCTTTGTCTTGTTGGAGATCCATTGGTTCTCCTAAACTTAACCAATCTCCTACCACCCTTCAAGCATTTGATGGGCATGGTTTGAAACCTCATGGAATATTGCAGTCTTTCATTGTGACATTGAAGGTTAAAATTGTTTTGATTGATATCAAAGTGGTTGACACGCCCATGGATTACAATTTGTTACTTGGTCATAGTTGGTTCTATGCAATGGCTATCATCACATCTTCATTGTTTCGTATTTTACAATTTCCCCATCAAGGAAAATTTGTCATTGTTGACCAACTTGAATACTACACTCCAAATCTCCACAATTTTGCAGTGAATAATGTCCATTTTCTAGGTTTTAGTATTGGGTATGAGAGTGTAGAAGTAGGTCTCCTTAAGGATTCCTCACTCATGGGGATTTTTCCTTTTCCTCCTCCTGACACCCCACAGGTTGCCACGTTAAATATGATTTTGACTCAGGTTCAACAATCCCTAGAATCACTTGATCCTTTGGTAGTACCTAGTAATTACAATCATAGTTCATTGTCTCTGTCAATATCGTTAAAAAATGAAACAGACCCCCCTCCATTCAAATTGAGTCTTCCTAGTAGCCGAATACTTAAACCCTCTTTTCCTCCACCTAGTGAAAATAATCCTATTAGTAGCCAAATGCATAAATGAGGAAAGAATAAAATTCAACGGAGAAAACGACGCTTGGGGGCAAGGATGATTTTAAGGATGGAAATTTATTTTAAAATGTGGAAACCTTGGCGAATCTTACTAATCCTTCATATGCCAACTATAAATTTTTGGCGATATTTTTGTAAAAATATTCAAATTTATAAGGATTTTATATAGTCTGTATAAATTTTTGGCGATTTTTAAGGTAAAATAATTTTGTCCTATAGAATTTGGGTGAATCATTTTTAGAATAGTGAATCGTTTTTTTGGGAAAAACCATGGAAAATTAGCCCAGGAGCGAAATTTAGCCCCTAAAATCACCCCTGCTTGGGGGGTAGGTCTCCAACCTCTAGATATCATGTTGGAGTGAAGACACTAGCTTCTACCAGGCAAGCTGGGGTAAAAATACCTCTAGAGAGACACACTACTAGGAGGGATCCTCTCTTGGGGGTTGTTCCCATCATAACGTAGTAGTCTTTTCTAGAGAAAGCTTAGTATTTGTTCTTTCTTATGCTCATAAATACATGAGAATAAGTTACCGAGTATACTCTTATATTTTTTTTCAGACTCATAAAAAGCTATATGAAAAGAGAACTCTTTGGAGTCTCCTTTAAGCTCTTTTCAGACTCCCTAAACATGAAAAGATTTTCAAGTGACCTTATTTCCTTTCACACTCATTAAAATGTTTGAAAGGGTGTCTTTCGAGTGATATTTTATCTCTTTTTCAACCTTGCGAGAATAATTATGAAAAAGGAATATTGTAGTGAAGCATGACTAGAAGAGTTCTCCCTTGAATTGTTTTACACTTTTTTCGGGCTTGGGAGACTAAATTTACAAAAAAGTCACACATGGATTCATCTTTAAGTTCTTTTTAGACTCTCTAATCGTGAAAAACCATTGATTTTACCTTCTTTGGGCTCGTAAAATTATGCATTGAGGGACCTATGTGATTCCAATCTCTAGGACCCATATGGGACCGAACCCCTCCTTCTTTAGGTTCGTTAAACATATGTTGAGTGACTCATCGAAGATGAGCTATACCAAGAATTTTTTGTCCACCTCAAGCTTGTTAAAAAACAAAAAAGGTACTCACCAATCAGGGTGGGGGAAAAATTGAAAGAAGTGGGTCAATGTTTTTGGAATCCATTATGGTAGCTATTGTTGTCGCCCTTGAACATGGCATATGTTTGTGTCTTGTCTTACAGTTGGGTAATCTACTTGTCTCTAAGTCATTCCAATTCCATGTGTCATTATACCTTTTCATTCCAGTTGAAAAGTGCTCTTATCATCATCACATTATGTTCTTGGTACTCGTCAAGTCAACGTTGCCAAGCCATTTTTCATTCCTCACAATGTTCAAGGGAAGTTTCATTCTAAACCAACCATTTTCCATATTACCAGTTTCCATTCTTGTGTCAGTCCATACCCATTTAATCCACCATTTTACATCACTTTACTGTGTTAGTTTTGTGTCGATGATGGGGGATACATCAAGGCCCTCCTTCGACGAGTATTTTTATGTTGACTTCAACACATCATCATGGAATTAGACTTAGAAACAAATTAGTACCTTGGAACCTGCATGCCTCAATGGCATGTCTCCTCACTTTTGAAAGTAGGTTTACATCATTGACCTCTAATCAAATGATTCCATGAATGTTCGACCTCGGCTCATTTATTCACATTCACTGGAATGTACGAAATCTATCTTGGGAATCATTATCATCATTGGTGATTTCACTTACACTTTTTAATGGTATACCTCACTGACTAGGAATCAAGTGGTTTCTACTATGTTCAACATCAATTCATCTATTCGCATGGCTAGAATTGCACCATTTTAGGATCATGATGAAGACTCTAAGTTAGGTGCTCACTTTGTTATGTATTTTTCCTAGGTTGTGATGGAGATCAATTGAGAATGTAAAAAAATTCAGTACAATCACCATGCTGGCAATATTACTGATAATTATATTGTCACATAAATCCACATTGTATTGATCTGTGGCTATGTTTTGTCTTCTCATAGCTCCATTGTGTATTTTTCATGGTTGTGATTGGTTCATGTCATGGTGGTATGGATCCAAATTGTATCTCTGGTGGCCATATCCTTAGTCAGTATTCTCATGGATCCACAATGTATTGGTCGATGGCCATGCTTTGATTCAACTCTTATTATGAGCATAGGTATGCATGCCTCAGGTCTGAAAACATATATTTATATTGTTTGATGGTTGTTTGCAGCTTCTTCTAGGTTCTCCTATGTAGTGTCCCCCACCTCTTAGAGAGGTGATGAGGAGACTCAGTGGCCTGGGCACCCCCACTAGGTCATAGTCTCACACTGAGGGGGGGAAAGTCAAGAAGTTAAAAGTTATATTTTTAAGTTGACTTAAGAAAGGAAAAGGATAAAGGAGTAAAAGATAACTCAATAGAAGAATAGAAGATTAACCCTGGGAGTTAACCTAACTCAATAGAGAATTAGAAGGAAAAGTATAAGTAAGAGGTTGGGACACACCTATTACTCATTCTGGTTTTGGATTAGCATTTTTTATTGCTCTTGAGCATTCAGTTTGGGGGTTTTGTTGTACAAACCCTTGTGAGCAACTCAGTGGTGAAATATCCACTCACCTTGTTCTGCAGCTTGGTCTCGGGGATGAAAGACTCCTCCACACCATTCTAGTCTCAGCCCATATCCATCTAGCGCTTCAGAAGGTAGCAGGCTATATTGTTCTTGTGTTTCCAGCAAAGGCGCACCATCATCTAGAGGGAGGTTCGATCCAGCTTATCCTGAGGGCCTGGGGCCATTCCGACAGTTGGGTCTTGTTTGTAGGGGCAGGACCATCAATTTGAGGGATTTTCTGGAGGGTTATCATCATTCTACATTTTTCTACAGATTGGGATGTCTTCGAGCCATAGGGGACGTCCTGTGATTCAGTAAAACTCAGATCTAGGGAGATCTTATTGAGATCTGAGTCTGAAACTTCTCCCACGGGATTCTCATAGCCCGATCTATATTCTTGGAGAGTTTCAGAGCATTTGGAGGCCTCCTTCATCAGGGCCGAACCAGCTAGGTTTTCAGTCATCCAGTGGGGCGCATCATTCAGTGGAGGAATTCAGATCTACAAGGTTTGAGGGGGATTTTGGGAATTTGGACATCTGCGTTGTCCTTACAGTTGCCTGATCTATCATTTGGCATATTTCTTGAGATGATTGGACACTTTTGGTAGCAGGGCTGAATTATTGAGGGCTTCAGCATTCTAGCAGGGTGTGGCACTTTCTAGCTTGGAGGTTGAGCATTAGTACGGCTCCGATCTACTTGATTCAGTCTTTGTTGTATATGCAGCCTTTAGAGGCTTATTTTGTATTGTTGGGAGCATTTTGTAGTAGCTCATATCTATTGCTTGTATGGCCATCTGAGGTTTATGCCAGATTGGCCATCTATTGTATTGATCTTACATTGCTTATAATAAAAAGGTCAAATCTTTGCTTGTGATTCTACATCTTGAATATATTGTGATCTTCATGTGTTGATGAATCTTGTATGCACTTAATAACTCAATAAATACCTGCACATCAATAGATCAGTACTAGTTAGTGATTCCAAGAAATAATTTGGCTTGGGATCATTAAAGTGGTATCAGAGCCTCAATCCTCCAAACCTGTGGAGAAATCGGTGCATGCATAGGTATAGGGGAATTGTTATGGGTCGAAGGAAGAAAAACAGCAATGAAACAGAGGCAAAAATGGAAGGGTCATGAGACGACCATGAGCCTCATGGTTTGGTTCTCTTAGTAGACAAATTTGGAAAGTTCCAGCAAAACATGAACCGCACAGACAGCACTAATCCAGATGGGTATCGGTGGCCTCCCACCTTTCCATCTGGCTCAAAACAGTTTTCTGGCATTTCTGGTAATTTACTATTTTTAGTAATTTTTCGGGTCCTGAACTTCCGGGGCCATTTTGAGGAATATATGATGCATCTATGATGCTATTTTTTCTCAATCATTGTAGGCCTCGGATATATCTTTCCAATGAGCTATCGTGCACCCTAAACGGAGATCGTATGCAATAGTTATGACTCTAGGAAGTTGATGGACTAACTTACCCAAACAGGGCCCACTTGACTTTTGTCATTTCATATTCTAGGGTTAGGTTTTTGGTTTCTACCTTCCTACTTTTGATAAATAAGGCCCTTCAGCCTCTTTTGGGGAATGAGCTTGGTCACGGATGAGCGTAGCTGCCACATCTCTTATCAGGGATATGCTACCACCATTCTAGCTATGTATTGTTTAACAGTTTTACAGTTTCTCTATTTCATTAATTAATAGAAGTGTGTGTTTACTGTATCACTGTGTTCTCTACAATACTATTGTGGACACTCTGTTATTTGCTTCTTACATTTCATTCCTGCATAAATCCGGATCAGTGGTATCAGAGCAGACTTCTCTTTTGTCATTTTTTTTGTGCATGTCACCGACGAGTTCGGGATATAATTAGTTAGGTCTCGAATTAGTTCAGCTTGAGAGAGAAAACCCTCTCTGGCGCAAACAACCGCCCATGGTGGAGGAAAAATGAGATGACAGAGCAGGAGATCCTATCAAGATGTTGCTCGAGGAGGCTCTCGCACGACAGCGGAACGAGATGTTGGACAATTTTGCACAAATTCTTTGACGGATGTCGACCGCCACAGAAGGAACCTCGACCAACAATCAGTTTGGAGGACCGACCCCTTTCAAGGTACAAGTTAATTTTGATATTCCCTTATTTGAAGGACAAATAGATGCAGATGCTCTAGAAAAATGGTTGAATCACCTCAAGGGTTACTTCTCAGTCCATAACTTTTCCAACAGAGAAAAGATTACATTTGCACTTCTTAAGGCGGTCCCCCATGTCAAGGATTGGTGGAAAACCTCTGCGAACAAAAAGAGGAAAAAGAGGGTAATGAACCCACGTTGTTTGGGATAGAACCCACATGGGCAACCTTCGTTGATTCGCTCAAGGAGCAATACTTCCCTGTGGGGAACTATGACAACTAGTACACAAAATGGGCAACTCTGCGACAATAAAGGGACCAAGCAGTGACAGAGTACACGAACAACTTTCATACCCTGTGCACGAAACTCGGCATCAAAGACTTCGAGCGGCACCTGGTTCTGAAATATTGCAGCGGCCTACATCGGTACATCCGTATTGAGATGGAATTCCTGGACATCTTGTCATTGGGGGCCGCCTACCAGTATGTTGTGAAAATCAAGAAAAAATTTAAGCAAAACAACACGTGGGAGTTTGGTTCGACAAACCAGAAGCAGGTTAAGGGAAACCCTAGTTCACAGAACAAAGTACATAGCAAAGATATCCAACCCTCGAACAACCAGCCTAAGCCACAGGCGAAGAAGGGTAACTGGAAGACAAAGAAAGACACTGGAAAATGGTGTGAGCTCAATAAGAGTCCCACGCACAACACCGATGAGTGTTGTGCGAAACAATCACTGCTTACCGAGATGAAAGCGCCCGAGTCAGATCCAGGATCTGAATCGGAATCAGAGACAGATCATGGAAGGAAGATCATTGAAGTAGAACCCAATGTCACCATTGCCACCACAAAGATCCAGCCCAACGATCCAAAGGAGACAGAAGAAGGGGAGCGCCTATTCCACTCGCAGATGTGGGTACAAGGGAAGCCATTACATTTCATTGTTGACAGTGGAAGCCAGAAGAACCTGATTTCAGTAGAGGTTGTCAAGCGGCTGAACCTTCCAACATTGCCACATCCGCAACCATACAACATTGGGTGGATCACTCCAGGGTGAGACATCCGCGTTAGCCAGCAGTGTCACCAACCATACGGCATCAAACCCTTCAAAGATGAGGTAATGTGTGATGTTGCTCCACTTGAAGTTTCTGATGTTCTTTTAGGTCAACCATATATGTGGAAACTCTATGTTGTGTATGAATCCAGGCCTCGTAGTGTCATTGTTACTTTGAGAAAACAACGCTATTGGATACCAGAGGTAGTTCCCACTACCGCAATCTCTCTCATCACAGCTAAGCAGTGCAAGAAGGTGATTTCCCAGACCAGCAAATTCATCCTCTTGATGATTCGTCTAGAAAAGAAACGAAAGACCGCGGCCACATCTATCGCCTCTACAGAGGGTCACTCTGCACAACACAAACAAGTAGACAAGATCATGGAATCATACCAGGACATATTCACTTCCCCTGCCGGAGTGCCTCTCCATTGTCAGGTCAAGCATTCCATTGACTTGATACCCAAGGCACCTGTGTCGAACGGGCCAGTTTACAGATGTTCCCTCATGCAAAACGAAGAGATCAAGTGCCAAATCGAGGAATTAGTCCAAAAGGGGCATATTCGACCAAGCTCCTCACCTTGCGGGAGCCCGATTGTGCTAGTACAGAAAAAGGATGGGACTTGGTGACTCTGTATTGATTACAAATCTTTAAACAAAATCATAGTCCGGAATCGGTATCCTATCCCCCGGATCGATGATCTCCTTGATCAACTAAAGGGCACCAAGTATTTCAGCAATATTGATCTGAAGTCTGGTTATCACCAGGTCCCAATTGAGGCGACTGACGTCTGGAAGACTGCCTTCAAGTCTCGGGAAGGCCTTTTCGAGTGGTTGGTCATGCCTTTCGGCTTAACTAACGCTCTGGCAACCTTCATGAGGATGATGGATGATATACTGCGACCATTCACCAGTTCTTTTGTGGTCGTCTATCTTGATGATATCCTCATCTTCAGCAGAACGTGGGAAGACCACTTACAGCATATTGAGGAAGTCCTTCGCACCCTGCGTCAGCACAAGTTATATGCCAATCTCAAAAAATGCTCATTTGGGATGAAGGAAATTCAGTATTTGGGATACATTGTGAATGAACAAGGTGTGCATGTGGATCCGGCCAAGATCCAAGTCATTCGCGACTGGCCGACCCCAAGGACCATTACAGATCTCCACAGCTTCCTAGGGTTGGCCAACTTTTATCACAGGTTCGTGTTGGGGTTCTCTAACATTGCTTGGGCCCTTAGCAACGTGACCAAAGGTGGGGCTAAAGCCAAATTCTTTTGGACCCCTACTCAGCAACAAGCATTTGAGGAACTTAAGCAGCGCTTATGTTCAGCGCCTGTCCTTACTCTCCCGGATCTGTAACAACCTTTTGAAATTGAGACAGATGCTTCAGATTATGTTGTTGTCGCAGTCCTCACTCAACATGGCCATCCAGTGGCATATCACAGTGAGACACTTTCAGATACAGTTTGAAAGTACCCCACCTATGACAAGTAAATGTACTCCATTGTCCAATCTTTCCGACAATGGAAGCATTACATCTTAGGCAAAGAGACGGTTATTCACACTGACCACAAGCCCTTGCAGTTTGTGCAAACACAAGGGAAATTACAAAATGATCGCCACCAAAACTGATCTGCATACCTTCAGCCATTTCACCTGAACATAAAATATAAGAAGGGAAGCACCAACCATGTCGTTGATTGCCTCAGTCGACCGCCTGTGGCCGCACTCACCACAGTGCTTAACTCTTATAGCCATGAAACCTCTGGGTGGTCTCACTTATATGATAGTGATCCTGACTTTTCAGCCACCTATCGAGCAGTTTATGAAGACACTCCAGTGACTGATTTTCATCTCCAGGATTTACTATTATGACACCTAGGCCACCTCTGTGTTCCTCCAAGCGAGCACGTGAAGCTGATCTAAGAAGCACATTACAGTCGGGTCGCGGGGAACTTTGGCACCGAAAAGACAATAGCAGTGTTGCAGAATTATTTTTATTGGCCAAAGCTCTGACAAGATGTCAGAAAGTATATCAGATCCTACACTGCCTACGCCATCGCCAAACCATCCATTAAGAAGCAAGGGTTGTATACCCCTCTTCCTGTTCCCAATGGGCCTTGGGAATCTATCTCCATGGATTACATGTCAGGAGTGCCTCTAACCAAGCATGGGAATGACTGTGTGTTTGTGGTCGTGGATCGCTTCTCTAAATTGGCCATTCTGTCCGCCTATAAGAAAAGTATCTCTGTCGAAGCCACTTCGAAGATCTTCTTTGAACGCGTCTGGGTACATTTCGGGCTACCCCAGACTGTCATTTCAGATCGTGATAGCAGGTTCCTCAGCACATTTTGGTCCAGCCTCTGTTCACTTATGGATACCAAGCTCACACAGTCGACAGCCTTCCATCCCCAAATTGATGGGCAGACAGAAGTAGTGAATCGCATGATTGTGCATATCCTACGGATGTATAATTCTAAACACCCCTGCACATGGGATGAGAACCTGCCATATGTTCAACATAGCTACAACAGAGCCCTTCACAGCTCTATCGATCGTAGCCCTTTTCAAGCATGCATGGGATTTCAACCATTGGCCCCCATCGATGTAGCTCTTCCCATTGCCTCCACAAAGGAAACATCTTGTCGGGCTCAGACTGAGGTTGAGAAAGCCACCAAATTTGTGGAATGGATCCAACACATTCGCCAACAAGTCCATGACATTCTGGAAAAAGCCAATGCCAAGTACAAGCAGCATCATGACCAGCATCGGGTGCCACACACATACCAGGTGGGTGATAAGGTTTTGTTGTATTTGCAGAAAGAAAGACTCACGGAACCTCATCGCAAGCTACACCCACTTCGTTATGGGCCATATACTATCACCAAGGCTATCGGGGATAATTCTTTTGAATTAAGCATCCCTCCATTTATTCGCTTGCACCCTGTATTAAATGTTGAGCTCCTTCACCCCTATTTTCCACCATTGTTGGACACCTCAGAAGTGGTCGAGCAGTTGGCACCAACAGAACTCAACCCTGACTATTTGGAGAAGGCAACAGTTGATCGGATCATGGATTCACAGGTAAACGTCACTCGCCAGCAACGTGTCCAGCTCTATCGAGTCGTGAAGGTTGGGTAGTTCCTGCATCAGGGCAAGTGGCTCACTCGGAGCCAAATTCAGCTGAAATTCCCCCATCTTATCCCGACACTTGACGCAATGGGGATCATTGCTTCTTAAGGGGGGAGGAATGATCCAGATGGGTATCGATGGTCGCCCACCTTTCCATCTGGTTCAAAATAGTTTTCTGGCATTTCTGGCCATTTACTATTTTTAGCAGTTTTTTCGGGTCCTGAACTTCCGGGGCCATTTTAAGGCCCTAAACGATGTTTTTTTGGGTATGTTGCTCTTGAAAAATAGCATCTATGATGCATCTATGATGCTATTTTGTCTCGAGCATTGTAGGCCTCGAATAGATCTTTCTAACGAGCTATCGTGCTCCCTAAACAGAGATCGTATGCAATAGTTATGACTCCGGGAAGTTGATGGACTAACTTACCCAAACAAGGCCCACATGACTTTTGGCTTTTCATCTTCTAGGGTTAGGTTTTTGGTTTCTACCTTCCTGCTTTTGATAAATAAGGCCCTTCGGCATCTTTTTTGGAATGAGCTTGGTCACAGATGAATGTAGCCGCCACATCTCTTATCAGGGATATGCTACCACCATTCTAGCTATGTATTGTTCAACAGTTTTATAGTTTCTCTATTTCATTAATTAATAGAAGTCTGTGTTTATTGTATCACTGTGTTCTCTGCAATACTATTGTGCACACTCTGTTATTTTCTTCTTACATTCCGTTCCTGCATAAATCTGGATCAGTGGTATCAAAGCAGATTGCTCTTTTGTCATTTTTTTCATGCATGTCACCAACAAGGTCGGGATATAAGGAGTTGGGTCTCGAATTAGTTTAGCTCGAGAGAGAAACCCCTCTCCGGCGCAAAAAACTGCCCATGGCGAAGGAAAAACGAGATGACGGAGCAGGAGATCCTATCAAGATGTTGCTCGAGGAGGCTCTCGCGCGACAGCGGAACGAGATGATGGACAATTTTGCGCAAATTCTTCGACGGTTGCCGACCGCCACGGAAGGAACCTCGACCAACAATCAGTTTGGAGGATCGACCCCTTTCAAGGTACAAGTTAATTTTGATATTCTCTTATTTGAAGGACAAATAGATGCAGATGCTCTGGAAAAATGGTTGATTCAGCTCGAGGGTTACTTCTCGGTCCATAACTTTTCCAACAGAGAAAATATTACATTTGCACTTCTTAAGGCGGTCCCCCATGTCAAGGATTGGTAGGAATCCCTCTGCAAACAGAAAAAGGAAAAAGAAGGTAATGAACCCACGTTGTTTGGGACAGAACCCACATGGGCATCCTTCATTGATACCCTCAAGGAGGAATACTTCCCTGTGGGGAACTATGACGACCAGTACAAAAAATGGGCAACTCTGCGACAAGAAAGGGACCAAGCAGTGATAGAGTACACGAACAACTTCCATACCCTGCGTATGAAGCTCGGCATCAAAGACTTTGAGCGGCACCTGGTTCTGAAATATTGCAACGGCCTGCATCGGTACATCCGTATTGAGATGGAATTCCTGGACATCTTGTCATTGGGGGCCGCCTACCGATATGCTGTGAAAATCGAGCAACAATTTAAGCAAAAGAACAAGTGGGAGTTCGGTTCAACAAACCAAAAGCAGGGTAAGGGAAACCCTAGTTCACAGAACAAAGTACATAGAAAATATATCCAACCCTCGGACAACCAACCTAAGCCACAGGCAAAGAAGGGTAACTGGAAGACAAAGAAAGACACTGGAAAATGGTGTGAGCTCCATAAGAGTCCCACGCACAACACTAATGAGTGTCGTGTGAAACAATCACTGCTTACCGATATGAAAGCGCCCGAGTCAGATCCAGGATCTGAATCAAAATCAGAGACAGATCATGGAAGGAATATCATTGAAGCAAAACCCAACGTCACCATTGCCACCACAAAGATCCAGCCCGACGATCCAGAGGAGACAGAAGAAGGGGAGAGCCTCTTCCACTCGCAGATGTGGGTACAAGGGAAGCCATTACATTTAATTGTTGACAGTGGAAGCCAGAAGAACCTGATTTTAGTAGAGATCATCAAGAAGCTGAACCTGCCAACATTGTCGCATCCGCAACCATACAACATTCGGTGGCCTACTCCAAGGCGAGACATTCGCGTTAGCCAGCAGTGTCGCCTACCATACGGCATCAAACCCTTCAAAGATGAGGTAATGTGTGATGTTTCTCCACTTGAAGTTTCTGATGTTCTTTTAGGTCAACCATATATGTGGAAATGGCATGCTGTGTATGAATCTAGGCCTCGTAGTGTCATTGTTACTTTGAGAAAACAACGCTACCAGATACCAGAGGTAGTTCCCACTACCGCAGTCTCTCTCATCACAGCTAAGCAGTGCAAGAAGGTGATTTCCTAGACCGGAAAATTCATCTTCCTGATGATTCGTCCAGAAAGGAAATGAAATACCATGGCCACATCTACCGCCTCTACACAGGGTCACTCTGCACAACACAGACAAGTAGACAAGATCATGGAATCATACCAGGACATCTTCACTTCCCTTGCCGGAGTGCCGCTCCATTGTTAGGTCAAGCATTCCATTGGCTTGATACCCGGGGCACCTGTGTCGAACAGGCCAGTTTACAGATGTTCCCTCATGGAAAACGAAGAGATCAAGCGCCAGATCGAGGAATTACTCCAAAAGGGGCAAATTTGACCAACCTCCTCACCTTGCGAGAGCCCAATTGTGCTAGTACAGAAAAAGGATGGGACTTGGTGACTCTGTATTAATTACAGAGATTTAAACAAAATCACATTCCGGAATTGGTATCCTATCCCCCGGATTGATGATCTCCTTGATCAACTAAAGGGCGCCAAGTATTTCAGCAAGATTGATCTGAAGTCTGGTTATCACCAGGTGCCAATTTAGGCGACTGATGTCTAGAAGACTACCTTCAAGTCTCGGGAAGGCCTTTTCGAGTGGTTGGTCATGCCTTTTGGCTTAACTAACGCTCTGAAAACCTTCATGAGGATGATGGATGATATACTATGACCATTCACCAATTCTTTTGTGGTCGTCTATCTTGATGATATCCTCATCTTCGGCAGAACGTGGGAAGACCACTTACAACATATTGAGGAAGTCCTTCACACCCTGCGACAGCACAAGTTATATGCCAATCTTGAAAAATCCTCATTCGGGATGAAGGAAATTCAGTATTTGGGATACATTGTGAATGAACAAGGGGTGCATGTGGATCCGTCCAAGATCCAAGTCATTCGCGACTGGCCGACCCCAAGGACCATTACAAAGCTCCGCAGCTTCCTAGGGTTGGCCAACTTTTATCGCAGGTTCGTGTTGGGGTTCTCTAACATTTCTTGGGCCCTTAGCAACGTGACCAAAGGTGGGGCTAAAGCCAAATTATTTTGGACCCCTACTCAGCAACAAGCATTTGAGGAACTTAAGAAGCGCTTATGTTCAGCGCCCGTCCTTACTCTCCCGGATCTGCAACAACCTTTTGAAATTGAGACAGATGCTTCAAATTATGTTGTTGGCGCAGTCCTCACTCAGTATGGCCATCCAGTGGCATATCACAGTGAGACACTTTCAGATGCAGTTCGAAAGTACCCCACCTATGACAAGGAAATTTACTCCATTGTCCAAGCTTGCCGACAATAGAAGCATTACATCTTAGGCAAAGAGACGGTTATTCACACTGACCACAAGCCCTTGCAGTTTGTGCAAACATAAGGGAAATTTCAAAATGACCGCCACCAAAAGTGGTCTGCATACCTGCAGCAATTTTACCTGAACATAAAATATAAGAAGGGCAGCACCAACCATGTCGTTGATTGCCTTAGTCGACCGCCTGTGTCCGCACTCACCACAGTGCTTAACTCTTGTGGCCATGAAACCTCTAGGTGGTCTCACTTATATGACAGTGATCCTGAATTTTCGGCCACCTATCGAGCAGTTTGTGCAGACACTACAGTGACTGATTTTCATCTCCAGGATGGACTATTATGCCACCTAGGCCACCTCTGTGTTCCTTCAAGCGATCGTGCGAAGCTGATCTGGAAAGCGCATTATAGTCAGGTCACAGGGCACTTTGGCATCGAAAAGACAATAGCAGTGTTGCAGAAGTATTTTCATTGGCCAAAGCTCCGACAAGATGTCAGAAAGTATATCAGATCTTTCACTGCCCTCGCCATCGCCAAACCATCCATTAAGAAGCAAGGGTTGTATACCCCTCTTCCTATTCCCAATGGGCCTTGGGAATCTATCTCCATGGATTACATGTCAGGAGTGCCTCCAACCAAGCATGGGAATGACTGTGTGTTTGTGGTCGTGGATCACTTCTCTAAATTTTCCATTATGTCCGCCTGCAAGAAAAGTATGTCTGTCGAAGCCACTGCTAAGCTCTTCTTTGAACGTGTCTGGGTACATTTCGGGCTACCCCAGACTATCATTTTAGATCACGACAGCAGGTTCCTCAGCACATTTTGGTCCAGCCTCTAGTCACTTATGGATACCAAGCTCACACAGTCGACAGCCTTCCATCCCCAAACTGATGGGCAGTCAGAAGTAGTGAATTGCATGATTGTGCATATCCTGCGGATGTATAATTCTAAACACCCCCGCACATGGTACGAGAACCTGCCGTATGTTCAACATAGCTACAATAGAGCCCTTCACAGCTCTACTAGTCATAGCACTTTTCAAGCATGCATGGGGTTTCAACCATTGGCCCCCATCGATGTAGCTCTACCCATTGCCTCCACACAGTAAACATCTTTTCAGGCTCAGACTGAGGTTGAGAAAGCCACCAAATTTGTGGAATGGGTCCAACACATTCGCCAACAAGCCATGACATTCTGGAAAAAGCCAATGCCAAGTACAAGCAGCGTCATGACCAGCATCGGGTACCACACACATACCAAGTGGGTGATAAGGTTTGGTTGCATTTGCAGAAAGAAAGACTCACAAGACCTCATCGCAAGCTACACCCACTTCGTTATGGGCCATATACTATCACCAAGGCTATCGGGGATAATTATTTCGAATTAAGCATCCCTCCATTTCTTGGCTTGCACCCTGTATTAAATGTTGAGCTCCTTCGCCCCTATTTTCCACCATTGTTGGACACCTTAGAAGTGGTCGAGCAGTTGGCACCAACAGAACTCAACCCTGACTATTTGGAGAAGGAAACAGTTGATCGGATCATGGATTCACAGGTCAAGGGCACTCGCCAGCAACGTGTCTAGCTCTATCGAGTCGTGAAGGCTGGGCAGTTCCTGCATCAGGGCAAGTGGCTCACCCGGAGCCAAATTCAGCTGAAATTCCCTCATCTTATCCCGACACTTGACGCAATGGGGACCATTACTTCTTAAGGGGGGAGGAATGATCCAGAGGGGTATTGGTGTCCGCCCACCTTTCCATCTGGCTCAAAACAGTTTTCTGGCATTTCTGGTAATTTAATATTTTTAGCAGTTTTTTCAGGTCCTGAACTTCCGAGGCCATTTTGAGGCCCTAAACGATGTTTTTTTGGGTATGTTGCTCTCACAAAATTGCATCTATGATGCTATTTTGTCTCGAGCATTGTAGGCCTTGGATAGATCTTTCCAATGAGCTATCATGTGCCCTAAACAGAGATTGTATGCAATAGTTATGACTCTGGTAAGTTGATGGACTAACTTACCCAAACAGGGCCCACTTGACTTTTGGCGTTTCATCTTCTAGGGTTAGGTTTTTGGTTTCTACCTTCCTGCTTTTGATCAATAAGGCCCTTTGGCCTCTCTTTGGGAATGAGCTTGGTCACAGATGAGCGTAGCCACCACATCTCTTATCAGGGATATGCTTCCACCATTCTAGCTATGTATTGTTCAACAGTTTTACAGTTTCTCTATTTCATTAATTAATAGAAGTGTTTGTTTACTGTATCATTGTGTTCTCTGCAATACTATTGTGCACACTCTGTTATTTGATTCTTACATTTCATTCCTGCATAAATCGGGATCAAGCACATTGGTCCAACAGTTGGATGAGTATCAGGAAACCAATAGAAGGGGACAGGCTGAAATCTCTGAAACCTTGAAGAAAGTTGATGAGAATCTACAGAAAATGAACGAGAACCAAACTAGGATAACTGACCTTCTGATGAAAGTAACCCATCGAGGAAAAGATCCTGATACGTATGGGAATAAGGAGGTTGGAGGGTCTAGTGGAACCCATGAGGAATTTAGATATAACCCAGAGAAAGCATCGGGATCCGAAGGAAGTCTTGGAGGTGGCACATTCCATGGGTAGATGGGCAGCAGGACCAATCATAGGCCATATGTGCCAGTGTTCAAAGATGAACCACTAGGTCGACACTCGGGTAGCAGAGCTAACCCCAGACCATACATTCCCACATTCACAGATGAGCAAGGGCAGCATGAACAGGTTGAAGATTTTGTGGAACAATTAGCCAGGAGTACCAGGGAATACTACAGCCTGGATATGAAAGCTCAAAGGCAGACGTCCCTAGATCAGTATTGTCAACTCAGGTTCAGAAACTAGCCTAGGATGAACCACAGGGGAAGCTTTGATTTTGAGCGAAGGGTAGGGAAGATAGAGATTCCACACTTTGATGGTGTTAACACTTGGTAAATTTCCTAGAGGTTGAAACAGAAGAAATCTACTAAGGTAACTTTATCCAACCACTTTTAAAGCTGGGAATCTATCCCTTCCAGCTTCAGAGAGGGATCTCTCTATATGATTTAGCTTTGTTTTCTAACTTTAGATATTAGGCTAGGTAAAGGAATAGGTAGGTTTTGTTGTAAAAGTGTTTTTGAAATTGGTTGAGATAGTCTACACATCCATTAGGCTATGGGGTCTAGGTTTAGTTAGATAAGAGATACAACCAGAAACGCCAAAAGAAGACTCCCACATGGCGAGATAATGAACTCACTGGATCTTTTAATAATTTAAATGATGGACAGAAGAAAAGATAAGAAAGATAACTTCAACTAACAAGCAATTCAGAATTTCTTAATCGAATATATCAGAGGATAAACATTAAAATCTTTAGAATCGGAAACAGGGTATCAAAGATAAATCCTACAACATTACGTTATTCTTAAAGATTAGTTCCAAAAAACAAAATGATTACGGAGAAAGAAAAACATTTAACTTAGAAAATCAACATCACCAGTGAACACACGCAAGAATCCTGTAAAAGTGCCTCCTCTTTATTAATGGTAGATCTCTTAAAAAATAGTACAGTTTGATAGCGATAGGGTGTGCGAATCAACAACCCTCAATACTTCAAGAGTTGAAGTATTTATAATTCCAATTACAAACGTTCCTGTCATAACTGATCAGGACGTGCTCATTCTATTTTTAGTCTAACTACTTTAACTAATCAAAACTGCTTGATGACTCAGTACAACTGCATGCGGAATTTCTGGGGTAGGCCGTTGGCGAGGTTTCCTGCGCAACCTCTTCTGACTGGACAGGTGACTGGATTGGGCCAGCTCATCTGCTAATCTAGTAGATCACAAAGTTCTTCCCATCTGAGATGACTTGGCACTGTGACTTTGAGTAATCTCCGATACACTTCGTCCATGTTTGTATACTTAGCAAATGTGGGCTTAATGAGGAATATGTATCGAATCTCGTGTTGGATACTAATGTCCAACTGCAGGGCATCCATGAATGCTTTGCCAGTGATGCTCCCTTGTATCCCTGCAAACTTTGAACTGTCCTTAGCCACTTCAACCAGTCTCTTCTTGTAATCCGGGAGTTTCATTAGCTTGTCATTAATGACCTTTAGACCAGGTAGGCCTTTCTTTTGGAGAGCATCAATGTTATTGAAGAACTTTTGTACTCCTTGATCCATGACTTGAACCTTTTCCTCAAGCTGAAGCATTAGACTTCTCTTGGTTAAAACCCTTTTTACTTCAAGTATAGTCTATGTTCTATCCTCGATCTTTAGTTCTTCTAGTTCCTCTCTGGTCTTGGAATTCAGGAACCTGATGATCTCATTTGCTTGTGCTGGCATGTCTCCCAGTTCCGCTCTGATTTTATCAACAGCCTATTTGCTCCTCTGTAGCAACTCTTTTTGTTCAAACATGATTTGAATCATTGGCCAGATTTCATTTATGGACTTGGTGATGTCTGTCCATACGTTCTCTTTGACCTCGGCCAACGTCTTCCCTGCCATTGTTTGCTTTTGGAGCTACTGTAACTCCTTCCTGAGATGCTCATTTACCTGTTTTTCTTTGGATAGGCTTGTCTGGAAGGAAGTTTTGAGCTCTTGGAGGTTCTCCACTTCTTTCTTAAGCCTGTTGATTTTTGTCTCTTGCAGATTCATATTCTCCATGGACTTGGCAAGGTCTGTTGTTCCTTCTAGTAGTGACACTGATGTTGCAGATGGTATCGTTGTCACTGTTGTTGTGCTTGCTCTTGAGATAGTAATAGCACTCAATGGAATGACTTCCATTGGTTTCATCTGCTCTTTCTCTTTCAATAATCTCTCCATCTCAGCCTCCATCTCTTTGAGCTGAGCATTTTGCTCCATGAGAAACTTTAGCATCTCATCCTTCTCACCTTCTTTCTCTGCTATCTCCTTCGCCTATGAGTCCTCTGTGGGAGGGAGCTTCAGTTGTTTTCTTAAGGATGAGATGTCTGTGTTTTTCTTCTTTATCATATCTTCTGTCTCTTTGACGTTTGCAGGGTCATAGCCGATCTTGAGGACTAGCTCCTCCAACGTCTTGATTCTGTTGTCTTTTGCGAAAGATGATATTTTCTCCAGCTTGAGTTGTGTCTGAGCATTGTTCAATGATACCTGAAATTTTGCTGCAGAAGCTGAAGCGTGTGCCAATGTGTGAAAAACCATCTCCCTTGTTTGTTTGTGCAGATCCATCTGATCTGCTGGATGCACGTCATTTTCTTGGAATTCGAAGGTGGCCCTTTTGTAATCTGAGATCACCTTGGGATCTGGTACCTGTGCTTGGAGGTAAGCCATGTGCATCCTACCCTTTTCTGTGTTAAATTCTAAAAGAAGCCTATGTTGAGCTGTGGATGACTGTTTCCGAAATTGGACATAAGTACTACTAGTGAGGGTCTGGTTCTTCTTCTTGATCAAATCATACTTTTCAAAAATGCCCAACTTGGGCCCAGTCTTGCTTGGTTGAGTATCCAGGGGAGAATCTGTGGATTTCTTCGGTATTGTTTTTGTGATTTCCTTATGCTGGCTCGAACCAAAAGGTGGAATGACCGGCTTGACCCCTATGGTAGATACTGTGGTAGGCGGGACTTCTTGTTCTACTGTCACGCCAGGCGTTGAAACTGTCTTTGGCCTCTTGGTGTGCATCTGGAACTCCTCTGATGACACCTCTATTACAGGAGGAGATGACTCCTGTCGGGGCCTCTTCTCCTTGGGGACCTGAGGTGTGGTAGTGGGTGGCACACTCGTCGAGGGCACCTTCTGTTCCACTTCAACTTGTTGTTCCACGTCAACTAAAGTGTCAGGCACCCACCCTGTCTGATTTGCAAATTTTTCGATCTCTGGCTTGGACTCATGAGCATACGTGATATTCTTATTTTTCACCCTCATTTCCGAAATGATCCCGCATGGATCATAGTGTCATGTGAAACTCTTAAATAATTTCATCTCCTTCAACATTTTATCCACTTCTTCCCCTGTGCCTCGACTATTTCATATGAAAGAACCAATCTGCCCCTTGATTCTCAATTGCTGCTTCTTCTTCAGGGAAACAAAATGAATGTCATCTGAATTCATTATCTTCCTAATATATTCTAATGCAAAGATTCTTACCGGCACATATTGAGGTAGTTTGTAAGGTGCCAATTCGCACCCGAAAACTCTGATCTCGGTGTGGTTTTGGTACAAGTACCAGTCTCCTGTCTTTGCGTTGTCCGAGAGATGCAGAATTATCTGGACTTCATCGTTTATTCGTGGCTCAGGCCTGCCACTCAACATGCTTACCACCGGGTGGTAAAACTGATCAATGAAAGCTTTGAAGTCGTATTCAACAAAGTTACGCTTCAGAAGAGAAGTCCATGCTGTGACTGGCTGGGGCCTTTCGTCTGCGTCCATCTTCTGCATGGAGAAACTGAATTTGTTGGCTTGAAAGTAAACGAACATGTACGCCAGTATGGAAGAATATCTGAACATGCCCTCTATGGAAAAATTTACGAATTGTTCGTCAATATTATCAGCCAAGAAGGTACTGTAGTCAAACTGTGTTGTGGGCTTTTCATCATTTGAGAAAATGGACAGAAAACCCAAGATGGGCTCATCGACCCATTGGTCAGAATAATAACCAAGCAGGGCACAAAGGGAAGAAATGATTTGGTTTCCTTTGGTGGAGAACATGGATGAAGGGTAAGGGGGATTTGTGGAAGGGAATTGAGCGGAAGTGGGGAGGAAAAGATCGAATATCTGAGCTCTCTGAGGAAAGGTCATTTTCTGATATAACTCAATGAGGATTTCTAAATTGAAAGGAGACGCAGATTCAGCATGGGGAATTTGCATCATCTAGTCAATGTCTTCGGGAGTAATGAAGAAGAGGATGTCTCCAGAAGAAGAGACGATGGCCCTCTGGTCGGGAATATAGTGGGCTTGGCATTTCAGCGCGAATTCAGGAAAATGATGTATCTGGGGGAAAAGGTACAGGGACAAATTGGACTCCCAAAGTCCAATTTCATCGCTCTGGTCCAAAAACACCTCCCGGAGCCATGTTTGGAGGTCTGAAAAATCGAAGTCGCAAATGGTATCTGCGATCAATCTATCTTTATCAACCAACGGGATTTTTTCCATGTCGACGGGAGGAGGAAGAAAAGGATTCTCTTCTCCTTCCGCTGGTCTTGGCTTTAGCGCCATCTATGCAACAGTACCTACAATAAACAATATGTTAGTGGGGTCTACTGGCTGTGGAGGAAGGCGACGGGGAAGCAATGGAGGAATAATAGGTAAGTTTTCTGGCGCGATGGATGAATAACGAATGAAAGGGGCATAACGGTAGTTTTATTCAAAACTGGGGTCGATTGGACGCGGGAGACAGGTCAGGAGGATAACGGGTATGTTATCCTGTAATAAATGGACAACGGGCCACTTGGGATGAGGTGGCAGATGACGGTGGCCAAAGCATACGGACGGGTGACGTGGAGGCTGGTGATTGGAGGTAAAAGTCGCCAAAAGGGGTTGTTCATGAGTGAAGAGGGTTAGGTACTGACAACAGGGACTGACAGCAGTTATGGGATGTGACACGACCCCGGGAACAAGTGGAACAAGTGGACTCAGTGGAGGATGACATCCATGAGTGACGGGCTATTAGATAGCATGTGGGGGATGGGACTTGAGGACCAATAGGTTGATGCCACGTATGACCAGGGGCCCATCGAAAGGAATATCTATTCCGGACCCCCCCCCTTTGGTTAAAAGCAAAACACTAGGGGGGGTCTGAAATCCATTGTGATCCATTGATCTGTGCGCTTGTTTCCTGGTCGCAGATCTGAGTGCGCTCTTTAATACTCATTCCGGACCCCCCCCCCCTCCAT
>ML781914.1:1004093-1015878 GCA_009831015.1 Picea engelmannii | reverse complement strand
GTGTTTTGTTGAAAACTTCTTCTCTAGTCTGTTGCAAATGAATCATCTGGTTGATTCTTCTCTGTGAGTCATTTGGCTCGGCTTGCACCTCTTGAAGTAATTTCATGACAGGGACTCCTAGAGAAGTAGGGAAAACTGCCTCTGTACCATAGACCAAATGGTAAGGTGACATACCAATTGACCTTTTGGTGGTCAATCGGTCTGCCCATAAAGCAAATACCAACTTATCATGCCATGATTTTTTATTTCCCTGCAATGTTTTTTTGATGATATTTACCAAAGTTTTGTTTGAAGACTCCGCCAACCCATTCCCCTGGGGGTAGTAGGCTGTGGAATGCCCCAAACCAATGTGATACCGGTTGCAGAAATCTATGAGTTTCTTCGACCGAAAGGCAGCTACATTGTCAGTGATAATCTTTCTAGGACAACCAAAACGAGCTAAAATATTGTTTTCAAGAAATTTGATAATTACTGAGTCAATGGCTTTCCTGCTTGGTATTGCCTCGATCCACTTGGTGAAATAATCGGTGGTCGTGAGAATCCACCTGTGTTGGCCTGAAGAATGAGGGTGAATTTCTCCAATGAAATCGAGCCCCCATTGCTGGAAAGGGGCCTCAACTGATATAGGTTTCAGAGGTAAAGGAAGGAGTTTCCTTTTGCCTTCAAACAATTGACACTGGTGACATGTTGTTACTTTCTGATGTACATCTGCAAACAGGGTGGGCCAGTAAAAACCAGCTCTGAGTATTTTGTTGGTTGTAACCTTCCAGTTCAAATGGCCACCACATTCTCCTGCATGAAACTCCTGCAACATTTTATCAGCTTCATCTTTCAGTAAACAATTTAAAAGAATACCTACAGGGTCTTTCCAATATAAATTTCCTTCCAAAATACAAAATTTCAAAGCCTTCAACTTCAAAAATCTAGCTTTAGTCTTAGTTAAACCAGGGGGAGCTTGTAAATTTTGTAAAACAAATATAAGGTATGCATACCATGGAGAGTTTAGAAATAAATCTCTAACGTTTAGAGTCGCCATCTCACCCTGTTCATCTGCAACATCTAGAAAATTAATGTCAAGAGCCTGGAAGTTAGATTCAGCCATTAATTTAGCAAGGCCTTGGCCTTTAATTAGTTTTGTGGGCTTAATCTCTATATCGTATTCTAAAATTACAGCAATCCATTTTCCCCTTCTTCCATCAGGGTTGTCCTATGTTAGAATATCCTTTACTACCACGTTCAGAACATAAGCTATGGTGTGGGAATGGAGAATGTATACCCTGAAGTCTTTTATAGCTTTTACCAAAGCAAAAGCTTGCTTCTCCATGATATTGTAGTTCAAGGCAGCATCTCTTAGAGCTTTACTGAAGAAATATATGGGTTGTTCATACCCTTCACTGTTCTTCTGCAGTAACACCGCTGCTATAGTATGTTCAGAAGAAAAAGAAAAAAGATAAAAATCTTTAGTGAAATCAGGACTGATCAAAACTGGGGCTTCTGTGAGTGCTTGTTTGACTTGTTCGAAGGATTGTATGGACTCAGAGTCCCATTTTATTTTTACGTCCTTTTTAATCATGTTTGTAATGTTTCGGAGGAGTTCGGCCAGATTGGGAATGAATCTTCGTAGAAAGTTAATTTTCCCGATAAAAGACTGTAGTTCTTTGAGGTTCCTTGGGTGTTCTAACTTTAGTATGGCCTCTATTCTACTGGGGTCTATTCTGATTCCATCTTTAGAGATGATGTGTCCCAGCAGTTTACCTTCTTCTAACCCAAAGAGACACTTCTTAGGATTTAACAAAATCCCAAACCTTCTACATTTCTCGAAGACTCGTCTAAGGTGTCGCAGGTGTTCATCATCAGATTTGGAAAACACAGTCACATCATCTAAGTAAACGACAATAAACTTACCAGATTCTTCCACGAAGGCGATATCCATGGCCCTCTGAAACATGGCTCCTGCATTCATCAGACCAAAAGGCATCTTCACATACATGAAAGTTCCCCATGGTGTGGTAAAAGCGGTTTTATCTTGATCATCCGGGTGAACTAGGACCTGGTTGTATCCTGAGAAACCATCCAACAAAGATATCCTACTGGACCCGACCACCCTTTGCAGGAGATGGTCCATTTTCGGTAATGGGTAATTATCTTTCAGGGATACTTTGTTCAGATTTCGAAAATCAATACAGAGCCTGATTTCCCCGGTTTTCTTCCATGTAGGGACTAAATTAGAGACCCACTTAGAGAAACGTAGCGGGACTATGATCTTGGCATCATACATTTTCTTGATTTCTTTTTCTATTAGAGGGAGCAACTTGGGATATATCCTCCTAAGTTTTTGTCTAAATGGTTTTTGGTCTTCCTTTATGGGAATCCTGTGTTGTATGATGTTGGTATCATAGGCTTTCAAATCTTCATAGCCCCAGGCAAAAACGTCTGAATATTCTTTGAATAGCTCAATGTATTTAAGCTTTTTTTCTGGGGGTATTGATTTGGACAGTTTGACCATCCTAGGCTTCTCCTCGGTTCCTATATTACAGTCCTCTACCTCTTGTCCATGGTCTTCTATTTTTGGTTTCTTAGCTACATCGTTACTGTCAAACAGATCTTCTAAAGGAACAAGCCCTCTAGGTAAAACATTGCTTTTCAATTGTAAGACATCGGAATCCATTTCGTCATCCTCTAACTCTCCTAAATATACTGAATCTACTCTTGAATCTACAGTATTCACACTATCTATTTCAAACTCATAATTATTTACATTCTCGTCTTCATTTTCTAAATCTATATTTGTACATTCAAAATCGTTCTTGCATTGCAGAAAATCCTCTATCTGATCGTCATTTCCAAACACTTGCCAGTACCTAATATTATTGGGAACCGTCGGTCTGCATTTCACCTCAACAGTGTATGGGCGAGTTTGGCGGAAAGGAATCTTGCAGGAGGCTGCTGACGTAGCCAATCCATCGGCCAGAATATTTTGTCCCCTCGGCATTACCTACAGGTCAACCTCATCAAAACACTTCAAAGCATCAAGAACAGCATTCCTGTAGGCTCTAAGGCGCGGATGTTTAGCAACATACTCACCTTTAATTTGCTTGATTATTAATTCAGAGTCACCCCTTACCATTATCTGCTTAGCACCAACTTTTTTCAACAGCTTCAGACCAAGCATTAAGGCTTCATACTCGGAAACATTGTTAGTGCATTGGAAATTTAATTTGCAGGAATGATTCTCTGAATACCTGTTTCGATGATTATGCAGCCAGACTCCAGCTCTTGCTCCTTCTTTACTCACAGCTCCATCAAAATCCATACTCCAGAAGTCAGCGGGGAATTCTTCAGTGATTACATTTTTCATCTTTGCTACCTCACCGATTTTTAGACCTTCATCTTGACCAGATACATCTCCCGTCAGTTGAGTGTCTTGTTCTTCCGTATCACCATCATTGTACAAGATGAACAAATCTAAATCGGAATGTGCAGAGTAAAGGGGGTAATTGTGCGGCTTTTCTTGACTACTGACCATGTACTTCATCAGTGTTTCTCTATATAACCTCCTCTGTTGTCCAAACACTAGGATCGTGGCGTAAGACATATCCAGTTGCAGTGTTCCCTTCAACTTAGCTCCCCAAGACCGGGATAGCAACATTCCATACTTAGGCGGGATGTCTGCAACCACCACATCCATTACCATGCTTTTTGAAGGGATCTGAACCAGGGTGATGCATAGGTCTTTGATCAAACCAATACATTTGACTTTGCTGGAGTCAAATGAATTTAAATCCTTGTATGGTCTAGTGACCTCCAGCCCCAGTTTTTCCATTACTGCTTTAGGCATTAGATTATGTGAGGCACCTGAGTCTAGCATAGCGTTATGCAATATCAAGTTGTGTATGTTTAAACTGATGTAAAAAGGAGCTACATCACCGGTATCATCTCCACCATATACTTCAGGTCTGAAAAGGAGTTTGGGATGATCGTCATTAAGGTTCACAGTGTCTGAATGAGTCACTGATCCAATAGTCAAGGCCTTGGTGCCTATGTCAGGTTCAATGGCCAGTGATTTTATTACCTGTGAATGATACCCGTCTATGTTCATCAACTCTGTAAGTGGTATGGGAATTTTTATTTTTGCCAATTCCCCTTCAAGGCTAAAGGGTGTAAGAGTTCTGCCTTGGCTCATCAGTTCTGATTTGTCCGTCATGTTTTTCGGTTCAGAAGTACTCGGCAGGTTAACATGTGAAACATCAGGTCGTGATGGTCTTTTCAGAATAGTGATGTTTTTCTTCAAAGGAGCGTCAGCTTTACTCTTCTCAGAAATCTTATCGGCATTAGTCCTCTCAGAAGTCTTCTCAGGAGTCTTCTCAGTAGAAGGTTTAGGGGTTTTTTTGGTTTCGGCTGCCTTCTGTGTTTCGGTCGTCTTCTTGGAAGAAATCCCTTTTGTCTTCTTGCTACGCAGATTGTACTGTCGATGTACCTCCAGAATAGCATTCTCAAAGGCTTGTTGCTCCGCCTCTTCGGCTTCTTCACTTACCTTTGTTTGATTTAGCATAAAGAGTTCATGTTGTTCTTGAGTAAGGAAAATGGCCTCATTGTCGTGAATGCCCATAAGGTTGATGTGAGTGTCCTCCAATTCCTCAATCACTTATCCCCCTTCATCAGCGTAGTTTTCTTGCAGGGGAGGTCTAATCTGATGATCTGGGCCCCTCTTCTCTCTTTGATCTCGAGGATCTCTCTGTCTGATCTGAGGAGGATTTCTCCTAAAATTGGGGTTCCGAATTGGAGGAGCAGGTGTGTTGTCTCTCGGAGGATTTCTGTTTGACACATTCACTCTTTCCAGCAATAGTTCCAAATTTATGACCATAGAATCCCATTTGGAATCAGTGGTTGACGTGGAAGGTTCTTCTTTGATCGTGACTCTACTTTCTGACCTCTGACGGGCCCTTTTCACCAACAGATTGGCCTCCACACTAATAGCACTTTTCTGCATGTCTTCTAGGGTGGCAGCATTTCTTTCTCTTAACTGGTAAGACATGTCAGCATCAAATCCATCCGGGAATTTAATCAATGCCAAACCCTGTGGAGGTTTGATTTCAGTTGGGATTGCATTATACAGGTTGTTAAAGTGGGTGCAATAATCTTGTACCGTCTCACCTTGATTTCTTTTTATATTTTCGTATTCTGACAGTATTTGGAGAGGGTTTTTCTTTACCTCCCATCTGTCAAGAAAACTTCTTTGGAACGCGACAAGGTCAGGAACTGAGGTGGCAGGTAAATCTTTGAACCATTTCTTAACGTCTCCTGTCATATTCTGGGCAAACAATCGCATTTGAACGTCAGCCTTGTCAACTTCTTGCAAGTCGAAATAGTCATTCATCTTATCCACATGTTGTTGGGCGTTCAAAGGTCCAGTTTCATCGAACTGTGGAAGTCTTGTTTGGTAGTCTTGGGGCATGGCATGTAGTGGCGCAGCCAACACCAAAGGAGCATATCGAGCTGCCATGATGGGTGAAGGAGGTGGAACAACAACCTGGATGGTCGGAGAGGTAGCGACTGAAGACGAGGAAGAGGAGGGACTGGGCGGTACTGAGGTAGTGATTTGTAGTTTAGTCGTGGGAGACAAGATTTCGGGGGTTAGGGGTTGCAACATAGTTGGGTCAAAGACAAGTCTAGACACAAAAGTTTCAGACTGTGTTCTGACCAGGCTTCGAGGTGGAAAGGTATCAAGATCAAGGTTTTGCGAGATATTTGGTTCTCCGGAAAGGAAGGAGACTTATGCAGGGCAGTATGACTCCCTAAGCCGGCAAACGAGGCCTTTCGCCTGAGAAAATGTTCGGGGTTATCTATCACTATTGAAAGTTCTGGGTCGGGATGAGATCGAGTGTGAACTTTCTTGGAAGCTAGAACTATTTTTGGTTTTTATATATATACTTTTTTAATTTTGTGAGAATGAAAATAATATGTACAAATTTTGATCAACCTCTAACATTACTTTCTTCTCAGAATCAAACGTTCTTTTAGGGGAAAGAAAACTTGAAATTGTCAATTTTTAGTTGTTCCCCAGTGGAGTCGCCATTATGTTAGCACTTGGTAAATTTCCTAGAGGTTGAAACAGAAGAAATCTACTAAGTTAACTTTATCCAACCACTTTTAAAGCTGGGAATCTAGCCCTTCCAACTTCAGAGAGGGATCTCTCTATATGATTTAGCTTTGTTTTCTAACTTTAGATATTAGGCTAGGTAAAGGAACAGGTAGGTTTTGTTGTAAAAGTGTTTTTGAAATTGGTTGAGATAGTCTACACATCCATTGGGCTATGGGGTCTGGGTTTAGTTAGATAAGAGATACAACCAGAAACGCCAAAAGAAGACTCCCACAGGGCGAGATAATGAACTCACTGGATACTTTAATAATTTAAATGATGGACAGAAGAAAAGATAAGAAAGATAACTTCAACTAACAAGCAATTAAGAATTTCTTAATCGAAGATATCAGAGGATAAACATTAAAATCTTTAGAATCGGAAACAGGGTATCAAAGATAAATCCTGCAACATTATGTTATTCATAAAGATTAGTTCCAGAAAACAAAATGATTATGGAGAAAGAAAAACATTTAACTTAGAAAATCAACATCACTAGTGAACACACACAAGAATCCTGTAAAAGTGCCTCCTCTTTATTAATGGTAGATCTCTTAAAAAATAGTACAGTTTGATAGCGATAGGGTGTGCGAATCAACAACCCTCAATACTTCGAGAGTTGAAGTATTTATAATTCCAATTACAAACGTTCCTGTCATAACTGATCAGGATGTGCTCATTCTATTTTTAGTCTAACTACTTTAACTAATCAAAACTGCTTGATGACTCAGTACAACTGCATGCGGAATTTCTGGGGTAGGCCGTCGGCGAGATTTCATGCGCAACCTCTTCTGAATGGAAAGGTGACTAGATTGGGCCAGCTCATCTGCTAATCTAGTAGATCACAAAGTTCTTCCCATCTGAGATGACTTGGCACTGTGACTTTGAGTAATCTCCGATACACTTCGTCCATGTCTGTATACTTAGCAAATGTGGGCTTAATGAGGAATATGTATCGAATCTCGTGTTGGATACTAATGTCCAACTGCAAGGCATCCATGAATGCTTTGCCAGTGATGCTCCCTTGTATCCCTGCAAACTTTGAACTATCCTTAGCCACTTCAGCCAGTCTCTTCTTGTAATCCGGGAGTGTCATTAGCTTGTCATTAATGACCTTCAGACCAGGTAGGCCTTTCTTTTGGAGAGCATCAATCTTATTGAAGAACTTTTGTACTCCTTGATCCATGACTTGAACCTTTTCATCAAGCTAAAGCATTAGACTTCTCTTGGTTAAAACCCTTTTTACTTCAAGTATAGTCTCTGTTCTATCCTCGATCTTTAGTTCTTCTAGTTCCTCTCTGGTCTTGGAATTCATGAACCTGATGATCTCATTTGCTTGTGCTAGCATGTCTCCCAGTTCCGCTCTGATTTTCTCAACAGCCTGTTTGCTCCTCTGTAGCAACTCATTTTGTTCAAACATGATTTGAATCATTGTCCATATTTCATTTATGGACTTGATGATGTCTGTCCATACGTTCTCTTTGACCTCGGCCAAAGTCTTCCCTTCCATTGTTTGCTTTTGGAGCTGCTGTAACTCCTTCCTGAGGTGCTCATTTACCTGCTTTTCTTTGGATAGGCTTGTCTGGAAGGAAGTTTTGAGCTCTTGGAGGTTCTCCACTTCTTTCTTAAGCCTGTTGATTTCTGTCTCTTGCATATTCATCTTCTCCATGGACTTGGCAAGGTCTGTTGTTCCTTTTGGTAGTGACACTGATGTTGCAGATGGTATCGTTGTCACTGTTGTTGTGCTTGCTCCTGAGATAGTAATAGCATTCAATGGAATGACTTCCATTGGTTTCATATGCTCTTTCTCTTTCAGTAATCTCTCCATCTCAGCCTCCATCTCTTTGACCTGAGCATTTTTCTCCATGAGCAACTTTAGCATCTCATCCTTCTCACCTTCTTTCTCTGCTATCTCCTTCGCCTGTGAGTCCTCTGTGGGAGGGAGCTTCAACTGTTTTTTTAAGGATGCGATGTCTGCATTTTTCTTCTTTATCATCTCTTCTGCCGCTTTGACATTGCAGGGTCATAGTCGATCTTTAGGACCAGCTCCTCCAACGTCTTGATTCTGTTGTCTTTTGCGAAAGATGATATTTTCTCCAGCTTGAGTTGTGTCTGAGCATTGTTCAATGATACCTCAAATTTTGATGCAGAAGCTGAAGCGTGTGCCAATGTGTGAAAAACCATCTCCCCTGTTTGTTTGTGCAAATCCATCTGATCTACTGGATGCACGTCCTTCACTTGGAATTCGAAGGTGGCCCTTTTGTAATCTGAGATCACCTTGGGATCCGGTACCTGTGCTTGGAGGTAAGCCATGTGCATCCTACCCTTTTCTGTGTCAAATGCCAAAAGAAGCCTATGCTGAGTTGTGGATGACTGCTTCTGAAACTGGGCATAAGTACTGCTAGTGAGGGTCTGGTTCTTCTTCTTGATCAAATCATACTTTTCAAAAATGCCCAACTTGGGCCCAGTCTTGCTTGGCTGAGTATCCATGGGAGAATCTGTGGATTTCTTCGATATTGCTGTTGTGATTTCCTTATGTTGGCTTGAACCGAAAGGTGGAATGACCGCCTTGACCCCTGTGGTAGATACTGTGGTAGGCGGGACTTCTTGTTCTACTATCGTGCCAGGCGTTGAAACTGTCTTTGGCCTCTTGGTGTGCATCTGGAACTCCTCTGATGACACCTCTGTTACAGGAGGAAACGACTTCTGTCGGGGCCTCTTCTCCTCGGGGACCTGAGGTGTGGTAGTGGGTGGCACACTCATTTAGGGCACCTGTTGTTCCACTTCAACTTGTTGTTCCACGTCAACCAAAGTGTCAGGAACCCACCCTGTCTGATTTGCAAATTTTTCGATCTCTGGCTTGGACTCATGAGCATACGGGATATTCTTATTTTTCACCCTCATTTCCAAAATGATCCCGCATGGATCATAGTGCCATGTGAAACTCTTAAAGAATTTCATCTCCTTCAACATTCTATCCGCTTCTTCCCCTGGGCTTCGAATATTGCAGATGAAAGAACCAATCTGCCCATTGATTCTCAATTGTTGCTTCTTCTTCAGGGAAACAAAATGAATGTCATCTGAATTCATTATCTGCCTAATATATTCTAATGCAAAGATTCTTACCGGCACATATTGAGGTAGTTTGTAAGGTGCCAATTCGCACCCGAAAACTCTGACCTTGGTGTGGTTTTGGTACAGGTACCAGTCTCCTGTCTTTGCGTTGTCCGAGAGATGCAGAATTCTCTAGACTTCATCGTTTATTCATGGCTCAAGCCTACCACTCAACATGCTTACCACCGGGTGGTAAAACTAATAAATGAAAGCTTTGAAGTCGTATTCAGCAGAGTTACACTTCAAAAGAGAAGTCCATGCTGTGACTGGCTGGGGCCTTCCATCTACGTCCATCTTCTACATGGAGAAACTGAATTTGTCAGCTTGAAAGTAAACGAACATGTACGCCAGTATGGAAGAATATCTGAACATGCCCTCTATGGCAAAATTTACGAATTTTTCATGAATATTATCGGCCAAGAAGGTGTTGTAGTCGAACTGCGTTGTGGGCTTTTCATCGTTTGAGAAAATGGACAGAAAACCCAGGATGGGCTCATCTACCCATTGGTCAGAATAATAACCAAGCAGGGCACAAAGGGAAGAAATGATTCGGTTTCCTTTGGTGGAGAACATGGATGAAGGGTAAGGGGGATTTGTGGAAGGGAATTGAGTGGAAGTGGGGAGGAAAAGCTCGAATATCTGAGCTCTCTGAGGAAAGGTCATTTTCTGATATAACTCAGTGAGAATTTCTAAATTGAAAGGGGACGCAGATTCAGCACGGGGAATTTGCATCATCTGGTCAATGTCTTCAAGAGTGATGAAGAAGAGTATGGCTCCAGATGAAGAGACGATGGCCCTCTGTTCGGGAATATAGTGGGCTTGGCATTTCAGCGCGAATTCAGGAAAATGATGTATCTGGTGGAAAAGGTACAGGGGAAAATTGGACTCCCAGAGTCCAATTTCATCGCTCTGGTCCAAAAACACCTCCCGGAGCCATGTCTGGAGGTCTGAAAAATTGAAGTCCCAAATGGTATCTGCGATCAATCTATCTTTATCGACCAACGGGATTTTGTCCAGGTCGACGGGAGGAGGAAGAAAATGATTCTCTTCTCCTTCCGCTGGTCTTGGCTTTGGTGCCATCTCTGCAATAGTACCTGCAATAAACAATATGTTAGTGGGGTCTACTGGCTGTGGAAGAAGGCGACGGGGAAGCAATGGAGGAATAATAGGTAAGTTTTCTGGCGCGATGGACGAATAACGAATGAAAGGGGCATAACGGTAGTTTTATTCAAAACTGGGGTCGGTTGGATGCGGGAGACAAGTCAGCAGGATAACGGGTATGTTATCCTGTAATAAATGGACAACGGGCCACTTGGGATGAGGTGGCAGATGACGGTGGCCAAAGCATACGGACGGGTGATGTGGAGGCTGGTGATTGGAGGTAAAAGTCACCAAAAGGGGTTGTTCATGAGTGAAGAGGGTTAGGTACTGACAACAGGTACTGACAGCAGTTATGGGATGTGACACGACCCCTGGAACAAGTGGAACAAGTGGACTCAATGGAGGATGACATCCATGAGTAACGGGTTGTCAAATAGCATGTGGGGGATGGGACTTGAGGACCAATAGGCTAACGCCACGTATGACCAGGGGCCCGCTGAAAGGAATATCCATTCCGGACCCCCCCCCTTTGGTTAAAAGCAGAACACTAGGGGGGGTCCGAAATCCATTGTGATCCATTGATATGTGCGCTTGTTTCCTGGCCGCAGATCTGAGCGCGCTCTTTAATACTCATTTCGGACCCCCCCCCCCTTCCATTAAAGGTAGAACGGACGGGGGGGTCCGGAATCCATTGTGGAACGTTGATTTAAGCGCTCCTCCCTGAGCAGTCCAGATGAGCACCCATGTTTTTACCGATTCTGGACCCCCCCTTCGGTTAAAAGAAGAATGGTCGGGGGGTCCATAATGCGTTGTGCACCGTAGATCTTGGTGCCTGGATCAGAACCATCGAGATGTGCAGGAAACATAAGCTGGGAGTGGAGAAATATGCACTTGGGGAAAAACTTAGGATATAAAGCATTTCATGGGTTTTTCCCAATTTTTCACATAGACACCACCAAGGGGACATCAACTAAGCTATTCTTAGGCAAAGGGGACATGGTGTAGCACTTTCATCAATCTGGTTACATGGGTGGTGAAACAAATGAAGCAACTAACCTACCTGCTAACTTATCTTCCTAGGACAATTAATTCAAATTAAACTGTTGGGTTAAGAAATTACTCTACCTAAGGGCTATCTGACCAGGACTAGACAGTCTGGTCAGATTTATTCACTAATCTAACCTAAGGGCTATCTGACCAGGATTAGACAGTCTCGTCAGATTTATTCACTAACCTAGCAACGTTAAATTTAAAAAGAACTTGGCCATGCTTGAAAGGTATGGCCAAGTTACTGTTATTGCATGGGGCTTTTCTTTTCAATTCTTTTATGCCCTCTTTTCTTTTTCTTTTCTTTTCTTTTTCTTTTTCCTTTTCTTTTTCTTTTTTCTTTTCTTTTTCTTTTTCCTTTTCTTTTTCGTTTTTTTTTTTTTT
>ML781914.1:977370-998130 GCA_009831015.1 Picea engelmannii | reverse complement strand
CCTTACTAAGTGTTGCATGCACTTTACTAAGTGTTGTGACTCCTTGACACCATTAAAGAACATTTTTCACAATCTCTAGTCAATGTGGATGAGAAATATATCATATGAAGGTCAAAATATTATGTGCATTTGTATTATTCATTATTATTCATAAAAAGGAAATTAATTTAGTGTGAGAATCCACCTCACATTTAGTTTCCTAATCTCAAGGAGAAGTTGAGAGTCTCATGGATGTTTGAGAAATTTTCTCAAACCAAAAATCCTAATTTGGTGGATCTTGAGAGGTATCTCCTCCTAAAAATCCTTCAGATGTATTTTCTCCCTAAAATCCTTGAGATATATTTTCTCCCTAAAAATATTGGAGATCCCAATTTAGTGGATCTAGTGAGTGATCCTCTCCATGGTGGTTAAGCCTCCATATCCTATATAATGAGGGAATTCCAAGGTGAGAGGGGGGAAGGAATCCATAATAGTATCATCATTTTTATCTCAATACTTTTAAACAAGGGTTGTATGAGGATAGCTTGGAGAATATTGTTGCGATGTCAACGTGACTTGTAACTGCCTTCTTTTGGTTTCCATTTAAATATCGAATTGGCCTATTCCTTTCATTATGTTGTTCAATGTAATGTCTATGCTTAATTAAAATTGGCTATAGATAGATCTATTTTATGTAATCACATAGTGTAGGAGAAAGGATTTATTTTTTGTTCATCACAGGTCCTGATTCACGCTAAGGAGCTTGGAGCAGCGAGGACAAACATCGAAACAAGGTACACCACACTCTTTCTCTTTCTCATTTTGATTGGTTATGAAATAGATCTATAAAAAAAGTAGCAACCATTTGTTTACTTTTGTCTTTTTACCAAAGAAGGGGTCTTGGTCCAAAGGGGAGCTTAACCTGTTCGCGGGGTAAGATTTCTCATAACAATGAGGGATATCAATGTGCAGAGACATGGCAGAGTTGGTTGAAGTATGGGCGCAGTAGAAAGATCACAGGAGTTCAAAAGTTGGCTAAAATTTTGAAGTGAAATGGGAAGCAATCCATTGTAGCAGATAGTGACATCAGCAATAGAACCAACCAACAATAATGTAGCAACATCACAAGGAGATAGTGAAACAGAGTTGGGTGAATTTCATCCTTGGAGTTGGGTGAAGTGACCGTATTGAATTAAGAAAAAGATCATGAGGAGTTTGTTAGGAAATGAGAACACTTTCATGCTAAACCTAGCAGAAGAGAGGAAGAAAGATATAATCAAGAAAGTAAATGACAAAGAAAACACACAGTGCATAAATATTTTACCTTGGAAACCCAATCTGGGAAAACTAGCATTCCTGGAGCGTTCTTCTCTCTTATTGTATTATTCATTACGAATAATATAATAAGAGAGAATTATATCTAACTTTGGTCCACACCTAAGACACAATCGATATCATACCCTCTTTCTTACACAAGAACAACCATGTATCCAATTTTCCTTACATCTACATGACCATCAACCTCTATGATTACAAACTCTTGGTGATTATCCATTCATCATCCAAAGATTCATTGAATCAATCATATTTTACAAAATTACAACATGCCTTCTTTATAGTCTTTACAGTAATAAAAATCCTAAATAAAAGGCACCCAAAAAATGGTTATATATCCATGTAGATCATTGGCTACAAATCATGTGAATCTCTAGACTTTGTTGCAGTCGACTACCAAGCTGGATTACCAATTGATTACCAGTCGGCCTTCATTTGGTATTCAGTTGATTTCCACTCGTCTTCCTATCGACCTCTTTCTGGTTGACCTCTTCAACTTTTTTTCGATGTCTTTATCATGTTGAACCACCTCAACCTTCAACTTTGACTTTACTCGGTCGACTCACCTCGACCTTCGAATTTACCCGGTGGAATCACCTTGACCTTCAACTTGTTTTTGATCCACCTCAATTTTGACTGTCAATCAATCCACCTCGACTTTCACTACAAAGACTATAACAACCCAACATTCCCCCACTTGGTTTATTCTTTGCTGAAATCAGGAGACCTCTGAACTTTCATTCACATTCCCAAGGTAGTAATGCCCATTGCCTCTCTGCACCAAGAGAATTTCAAATCCATCATAGACTTGGTCAAATATTCTTCTATGTTTACCAACGTGTCTAATTTCTCCAGCAACACCCTATTGATTTCCACCATGTCTCTCACAAAATGGTATTGTGCATCAATGTGCTTTGTCTTAGAATGACAAGTTGGGTTCTTTACCAAAAATATTGTGTTTTGACTATTGCAGCTTATCTTCATAGATATATGCTCAAACTCAATTCTTGAAAACAACCTTTATAGCCATATTGCTTCTTTCTTCCATGAGTGGTTGTCATTTATTCATCTTCTATTGTTGATAGGGATATGACTCCATGTCGCTTACTCATCCAACTGATTTCTCCACCAAACATATTGAACACATATCCATTGGTCAACCTCCATAAATCATATATCCATCCCAATCGGCATCGACACATCCATGTACATTTAATTCACTATCACCTCCAGGTTTTCCTTGGTAGCATATAGCATGATATTTTGTGCCACACAAAAACCTGAATACTCTTTTGAAAGTTGTTTAGTGCTCCTTCCCAGGTGTCTACTTGTATCATATCAACACTCCCACTACATGGGAAATGTCTGGTCAAGTGTAGACCATCACATACATTAGACTACCAACAACACTTGCATAGAGAACATGTGCCATGTCCTTTATTTCCTCCTCTATCTTTGGACATTATTCAACAGTTAACCTTGCTCCCACATGAATTGGTACCTTCAAATGTTTGCAATCATGCATGTTGAAACGTTTTAAAATTGTTTCAATATACTTTGTCTGGTTCAACCAGAGCTTTCTAGCTGTTCGATCTCTCTTAATCTCCATTTATAGAATGAAGTTAGTTGCACAGAGATCCTTCATGCTCAACTTGGAGGATAGTTGCTTCTTCACCTCCTTTATTGTGTCCATATTGTTTCCAATCAACAACATGTCATCGACATACAATGCTACATATATGAAATTCCCACCTTCTTCTTTGATATGTATGTAGTGATCATATTTGCATCTCACAATCCCAAACTAAGTATGTATGTGTTGAAATTTTGGTACCACATCCTTGGTGATTGCTTTCGACCATAAAGGGATATTTTTAGTTTGCAGACCAAATTTTTCTTCCCCTTAGCTACAAATCCTTCAAGTTGTTTCATGTATATTTTCTCTTCCAGGTCCCCATGTAGGAATGTTGTCTTCACATCCATCTATTCTATTTCCAAATCAAAATTTTCATCCAAATACATTAGTACTTTAATGGAAGTTAATTTTTCAATGGAGGAAAAAATATCACCGAAGTCGACTCCTTCGACTTGGGAATATCATTTCACCACTAGTCGAGCTTTGAATTTATCGACTTGACCCATTGCATTCATATTCTTCTTGAATACCCATTTTCTACATGTCAGATTTCTTCCACTAGGTAACTTGACTAAGTCCCATGTCTCATTCTTGCGCAAGGATTCCATCTCTTCTACCATGGCATCCTTCTAGAGTTTTCTCTCTGTTGAGTCGATTGCTTCTCCAACTGACTTGGGCTCATCGTTGGTGGTAGTTAACATGAATGTGAAATGGAAGTCAGGAGGACTATACCTTTCGGCTAGTTTTCTTACTCTTTCTGACCTCCTTACAACCAGGGTTGATTGTTCCACCTCTTCTTTTGATTCATTCAACTCATCTGAATCATATTCTTCGTTCCTCGGTTCAAACTGCATCATCTCGAGATTATTCTGATTCTGAACAATTTCTTCAAGATTGGACTTACTTCTGACTTCTTTGAAGACCACATCTTCATTTTACATTGTTTTCCTTGATGTAGGATCCCAAAGCTTATATCCTTTCATTCCTTCTTTGTATCCAATGAAAATACATTTGACTACCTTCTTTTCCAGCTTGCTCCTCTTTTCCTTGGGAACATGCAAAAATACATCACATCCAAATACTTTGAGATGTGAAACTGAAGGCTTCTTACCTGACCATACCTTATGTGGTGTCATGTTGACTAGCGTCGATTAAGGAGACATATTAAATATATATTTTTCAGTTTCGACTGCTTCCTCCTAGAATTCTTGTGTGAGCCTAGCACCACTGAGCATGCTCTTTTCCTTGTCCATCAACATTTTTTTCATTCTCTTAGAAACTAGATTTTGTTGTGGGGTATATGGTGTGTTATTTTGGCACGATATGCCACACTGCTTGCAGAACTGATCAAATTCTTTTTCACAGAATTCACCACCGTTGTCAGTTCTCAGTACCTTAATCTTCTTATCTGTCTAGTTTTCTACAAGAGATTTAAACTATTTAAATTTCTTGAAAACCTCTAATTTCTTCCTCAAGAAATATATCCATGTATTTATAGAAAAATCATCTATGAAGGAGACATAATACATGGATCCACCAAGTGAAGGCACTGAAACAGAGCCAAACACATCACTATGAACCAACTCTAGAATACCATTTTCCCTTGTCGAACCAAATGGGAACCTCACTGGACTTTGTTTTCCATATATACAATTTTCACAAAATTTGACTTATAAATTACATGCAGGAAATACTTCGACCATACCATTGTTATGCATAGCTCAAAGTATTTTTTCTCCAATGCGTCCCTTCCTCTCGTGCCATAGCATGTTTGGGTCAACTTTATGATGACTTGTCGATTTGGTTTGAATTGGCTCAACCCGAGTCGAGTCAAGTCGAATTTGATTTGACTTCAGGAATAGTGATGTTGTTGCATATAGTTGAGTCGACTTCAAGAATAGTGATGGTGTTGCATCCAATCAAGTCAACACTCCCTAGTAACTTGTATAGGGTTCCAATATGAACTCCTTTCTTTAAGACCATCATGCCTCTGACTATCGTGCATGAGTCCTTCTGAAATAGAGTGTTAACCCCTACATCACTCATCTTGTTGATAGATATCAGGTTTCTTTCCAAACTCGAAATTTGTAGAACACCTTCAAGGGTTCTACTCCTCCCATCATGAAATATCAGTCGAATTCTTCCTCATCTGACAATTTTGGTTGTTGAGTTGTCCCCCAATAACATGTTTCCTCCTTCATATCATTCATATTCACAGAACCATTCTCTATGCGGTGTCATATGATAGGATGCTCCTAAGTCAATCAACCAAACATCTTGATCTGACTATGTACTGGTCGACGCTAGATACGTATCGCCTCCATTATCTAGAGTCGTCTTTCTCTCAGTCAATTGCTTCTCATCAGATCCTTCATTGACTTCCATTTTCTTTGAATTTCATTCCTTTTTATAATGCCTAACTTTACCACATTTCTATCATCTTCTCATCGATTGAATAGGGGATTTATATCTACCCTTCGACTTAGACTTTCTATTGGAGAATTTTCCTTTATCTATGTCAACTGGATGACCTCTCACCTCTAAAGCATCTTTGGTTGATCCTTCCATGTTCTTCCTTCTCATTTATTATGAAAGTAGAGACGAAACAACATATTCTAGTGCTAATGTGGTTGTATTACTCCCTATATCCATAATTAAGCTATCCCAGGAGTCTAGCAAAGAACATAATAGGATAATGCATTTCTCCTCCTCGGTGATTTTAATATCCACGGAAGATAACTGGCTTATAATGGTATTAAATGCATTTAAAAACTCAATCACCAAACTTCCCTCACTCATCCTCAAAAGATACATTTTATTTTTAAGAAATAGATTATTTACCAGGGATTTTCACTGGTACAATCTCCCCAACTTGACCCACAGTTTCTTGGTTGAATATTCACCCAAGACATTCATCAACATTGAATCTACAAGACAAAGTCGAATCGTACACCTTTCTCTTCTTTGGAATTTCTCCCATTCTTCTGTCAACATACCTATCGAAATGATACCTGGACAAACTATTATCCATTGTTCTTGATCTACAAGGAGATCTTCAATTTTAAGCTTCCAAAGTTCAAAATTCTGGCCATTAAATTTTTTGATCTCTATTATCAATTTGCTCACCATTTTTTAACGCAATATTTAGCACAATATTTAAAGATTTCAGACTTATAATATTCATTGAGGGTGGGGGTGGGGGCTAATATTAGATAAAACATATTATATGTTTTCTCTAATATTACCCCCCACCCCCACCCTCATTAATAAACCTAGGGTTTAGCTCAGATCCAATGTTTTTCACCCAAGATTTGATGCCACATGATAGGAAATGAGGACACTTCCACACTAAACCTAGCAGAAGAGGAATAAAGATATAATCAATAAATTAAATGACAAAGAAAACACACAGTAAACAAATATTTTATCCTGGAAACCCAAACCAAAAAACCAACATTCCTTGAGCGTTCTACTCTCTTGTTGTCTTATTCTTTCATAATAAAAGGTTACATGTCTAACCTTGGTCTACACCTAATTCAAAATCGACATCATACCATCTTGCTTACACAAGAACAACCCTATATCCAATTTGGATTACATCTACATGACCAACAACCTCTACGATTATAGACTTTTGTTGATTAGTCATTCATCATCTAAAGATTCATTAAATCAATTATCTTTTACAGCATTACAACACTCCTCCTTTATAGGCTTTATAGTAGGAAAAACCCTAAAGAAAAGGCACCCAAAAAATAGTTACAGATCCATGCAGATCATTGGCTACAAATCCCGTGAATCTACTACCAAGTTGGATTACAAATTGACTACCATTCGGCCTTCATTCAATCTTCAGTCGGTTGCCACTCGCCTGCCTATCAACCTCTTATCGATTGACCTCTTCGACTTTTTGTCAATTTATTTACCATGTCGAACTACCTCAACCTTCGAATTTGAATTTACGCATTCGACTCACCTCAACCTTTGACTTTACCCAATCGACTCACCTCGACCTTCAAATTACTATCGATCCATCTCAACTTTGACTGTTAGTCGGTCTACCTCGACTTTCACTGCAAAGAATATGAAAACCCAACAAAGTTGGGTGCAGTATATTTTGGTTTGTGGAAAATTTGGGTTTCCATTTTGTAAAGAAACTTGAATTTTACACTTTGACAGAATTTGGGGTTTCTAGTTGGCACAAAACTTGGCATTTCCAATAGACTTAGTTGCGACAAGGGCATAAGTTCAGGAAAAGACTTGGAGATCGCATATTTTATGGATGTTGTTAGGGACAAAAATGACTTGAGGTGGGGGAGAATGTAAGTTCTTTGGCTAGAAAGGCACAGAGACCCTCACCCAAGTCCTCAAGGAGATGGAACGGGGGTTTCTTTAGCACCAAAGTGTTGCACTAGTTGGGCAAGTGGGTGCCTTGGGAATGTGAACGTGCCAAGGGGATTTCCCAAGTATGAAATGACCAAGATATTGGGGCGCATCGACATGAGGAGCGCACTATGGTTGGCACGCGTCAGTCCCAAGTGGCATGATAGTTAACAAGCGTATGGGTTAGTTCAGGAAACCGGGTCCATAAAAGGGCGCAATGATTTGTTTAGGCAATTGGGTTTGTGAAGGGGTGTGACGATTCATTTGGGCATGATGGTTTGTGGAAGGGTTCAACACCCCCAAAGGATGAAATGGTTTGATATGGTGACCATTGGAGTCCCTATAAGAGAACAAGGGTGAACAACCAAGCGAATCATAATTGGAGAACGAAAAGAGAAAGATCAATTCTGCGATTTTGAGGCAAACTTAGACAAAGAGGGGTGAGCTCCCTCAAGGAACTAAGTCACTCCACATAAAAGGAAGTTTGTTTCCTTGAGGTGATTCTTTGATTCTAATTTGGGTGACATTCCTTTTGGTTAATTCTGGGGGAATTCTTGTAGCAGGTCCGAGGAGGCATGCTAGGAGACAAAACCGTAGGTCTGTATGAAGCCTTGTGAAAGAGAAGAGATGGCAGGTTTATGGTTGAGGGAACATCTAAGGTGTAGCGAAAAAGGTTGTAAAGAAAATTGTGACATAGATTCTTTGTGTGACGAATCTATTTACGGGTGTCTTGGTGAGGTGAGGTGATTCATGTGACTCTGCCCAGATGTAAACTGAGTCGGTAGTTCTCATATTGTAATTTTTTTGCAATAACAAAGACTTAGTCATGTGTTAGGAACAGTTTTTGTTTCCAACACTATATTTGTGTTTCTCTTGTTTGTTTCACTAGTGTTCTCTTTGTTTCATGGATGTATGCTTATATATGACTAAGTGTTAAGTTTTTAACAATTGTCTAAGTATACAAGAGTTGCACTAGAGTATGAGTGTGACTCATTGGTATCCTAGAATAGAGTATGGGTATGCTCTAGGTGAAGAGGCTTAGTCCATATGAAGTATCCTTGGTGTTTCCAAGAAGCCAAGTGAGAAATTTTCCAGTTTCGTGCACGCTCAAAAGGTGCATGATCGCAAGATTCGGCTAGGAACATTGTGGGGATATGAAACTAATCAACAAACACCATTTCTAGGTTGAAATTCAATTGATTGAAAGCACCAATTGATTCCTTCAGATGAACTAACAATACATAGGTTTCACTCTATCCTTTTTCACACTCGACCCAATATAAGATTCTCATATATCCAGTGAATAGGAAATGGTGACTATTGTTAAGGTTGAAAACAAGAATACAATGTGCACATGCATCCTCTATAATGCTTGTCTTTTTGGTTTCTTGATTTTGATTGGTTAAGAAAGACAATTTTTGTGCAAATGCTCAAGGTTGAATTCCTCTTTCTTTAGTTGAGGACTATTTAATTGGGTCCCTCCAATGTCTAGTACATTCTTATCACTTCTAGCTTGAAAAATCAAATGTAAGAACAATAATGTACAAGATCCAATTCAAATTTGAAATTCATTTCACCGCACCCCAAAACTTTGGAATATAGCTAGCAACTCACTCCAGAATCTTTGTTTCTCTTTTGTTGAGTAGAGAAAGGAACTTCCCAAGCAATATCAATTGGAATAATGCTTTAACTTGCAATTTTCAATGGATATCCTCCACAATTGTCACTCTTACATTTAAAAGTAAAGGCAATGGAGTGAGAATGTTCAGATGCTCATAATTGGAATGGTCTCAATCCCCCATTACCATCTGAGTGCAATCCAACATGACAACTAAAATATATGGACAACTCCAACAATTAACTAACATAATACGAAGTAATAGAAACCAAAAGATTTGTTTGATGCAACTTGAAAAGTAGCAAAATGTCAAATGGTTGTTTAATGTGACGTCCCTCAACCATGGAGAATGTGCAATGTTAATGGAAAGAGATATTAAATAAATTTTATTGAAATCCATTCGGTGTCTTTAGCCAACCACCCAATACACAGTGAAGGGAGTGGTTATCATGAATTGCATCAGAAAGAGCACACTCAATGGATTGCACACCTCATGTAAGGACACCCACATCCTCAATAAACTTTTGAACAGTGTGTATGGATAATCCACAAGAGGATACAATGTCTATAGACTACTAATGTTACGTGCAAGTTTCCCAAGTAGGCAATGTCCTCCATATATAAGAATTCATTAGAATTTAGTGACAGAAATAGGAGCTTGGCTAGATAAATGAAATTGTCAATTTATAGCAGTCCTTGATATCAAATTCAAAATGCAATATTTGTTGGCATTGACATAATACTAAGGAAAATAATTACTTTTTGAGTAAGAACCATTATAAATATAAATCGTAATTCCTCATTACAACCATTAAAAAAACTAAGAGCAATAGTAATTTCACACTTAGAATATACACCACAACCATAGAGAAATCTTAAAGAAAATCAAGACACATTGGACTCCATGTTTACCCTAGAAACCCAAACAAGAAAACCAACTTCGAATGGTTGTTCAATCTTCATTTCGACAATCTCAAGTTACAATGTAGCTCGTGGCTCTATGACCATTTAATAATTTACACATCAGAGCTCTTACACGTCCTCACCTCTTAGCCTGCCAAAGATCCCTTTGTGAGTGGAATTATACGAAAATATAGGCGGAGATAGGGGATAATGGGAAGGCAAAAAGACTTTACCTTTTATTTCCCATTACTAGCTTTCTTCTCTCCTATTTTCATTTTTCTTTATCATTTGATATTTTTTCCATTTACGTTTTAAAACTTGCATTGTCTTTTTCTTTTTCCTAAACCTTTATTAAATTGATTTTTCTTTTTCTTAAAGCATTCGTTTTTGTCAAAATCCATTTCAGATCATCTCGGATCATCTACTCAACTAGGTTTGGACCTAGAAACCAAAACATAATTTTCATTAATTGAATGCTATTGTCTATTTTATGAGAAGTGAAAGATATGTGTCTATCATATTAATATCGATCAACCTAAATGGATGGAGTGAGCAATGAATTTTGTTGAAATGAGGAAGCAAAACAATATTTCAATGGAGAAATAGAAGGTTGGATATATAAACATCTTAAACTACATTGACTTTTATTTGCATGCAAGAAAATAAACATCATGTGAACTCACTCTCATATATCTCTTAAAAATGAATATACAACATCTAGAATATGGTTGAGTTTTTGTCGTTTCGTAAGTTTTTTATCTTTTGAAAAATAAATAATAAAAAATTATTTCAAAAAACATGTACCTAGCTCCCACTCAATTCCAAGCACCAAACTCCCATCCATACATTTCAAAAAACCAAAAACATAGATGCCTTACATAAGACTTGGGTTTAATATCTTCTTTAAAAGATATTAATTCATAAGAAGTTTTTTTCGATCGAGCTATAATGGAATAATTATGAAAACATTGCAATATTACATTGATCTAATCTATTCCAATAGAAACTAAATTTGTCTTGCAATAGTCCTTACATAGACCCTACATCTACCTTTGCAATTTTGTCTCAATGTAGCTATTTTCCATTTTGCTACATATTGGTAATATGAATATGGATGACATCATTAATCCCATTGACATAGAGAGGCATAAGAGATGGTAATCTCATCTTATGAAGTCATTTCTTTTTTGGCTAATAAGATAAAAATAGTGATGGTAATAGGCACAACATACCATACTATGATTAGAAGATTCTAACTATTGTTGATCTTCAATAAGCATGGTCAATTTCGATTAACTGTATTCAATATTGAGATTCTAGCAATGGCCTAATTTGTTTACACCATCTTTATTCATAAACATTGGAATCTAAGTGAACTATAAAGTTGTTGTTAATGAATTTTCCTAAAATTATGTAGTTTTGATCTAGAAATGAATTATTGAAAAGAATTTGAATAACCAATAAAGACCTAAATTCTGGAAAATATTTTTTCAATCTATGCATTACAGTTGTCAAATTCCTGATCTCCAAGCTCAAAACAAACTAAACCTCAATGGAAGACAGATATATTTGTCAAGCTAGTAAAGCACATAATATCCTACTTACTAGAAGGTACACATTAATTATTCAATGTATCCAATGAAAGGAATTGCCTTGAATTTCTTGGATGATTTACCCTTTTCCTTTGATGGGAAAAGCTCCACACGAACCCACGCCCAAGTACTCATAACTCTGCATAGTGTAGGAGGCACTGATGTACAAACCCAAGTTCCCCTTCAAGTCTACATTCTTACCCAGCCTATGCAAGAAATATAAAGAGAAAGGGAATGCCCATGAAATCATGTTGACACTCAAGTTAAGGTGGTACATGTGTGAAAGATTACCAATAACAGGAAGAATCTTGTTTTAGTCGTACATCCACAATAAGGGTGTAATTCGCCCATCTTCAGCGAATACATGGTTGTACGGACTCCATTTAACTTGCATCGATTTTTACAACCTTAATTTGATTTGTGTACAACCTCTAATGACTGTACGATTTGGGTACAGATTGTTTCCTTTGTAATTTGGAAATTTTAACACTGGATTTCCCGAAATTCACGCCCAATTGCCAACAATCAACTTCAATTCATCGAAATCTATGCCCAAATGATCCTATTTAGCCTTCATTTATCTGAATTGGTGCTCAATTGACAACTTTCTAATAATTGGTGTGAAGTCCCAATTTACAATGGATCCTAAAATCTAGAACGGTTTAAGAATTGGATCCTTGACATGGATTCTTGGTTCAATTAAAACCAAGTCCCCAATTATGAGAAGGATCCATTTGCCAAATTAAAGCTTACATGAATTTCCAAACTCTTGATTACATAACGATCCGCAACTCAAGATCCAGTTACTACATGGATGGGACTAATAAAAGCCTTGAGCCTCTCATTCTATCCATCAAATTCCAAACATGATATGAATTTCAAATGGCTCCACCTACATCAGGGTTCTAGTATGCATGTACAAGAGTATATTAACCAGCACTAGTTTGGCATTGAATATGACCTTTTTCTATCTCAAGTATTGGTTAACATCTCAAAATGATATAATTGGACCATTGATGGTTCCAACTGTGTGGATATGGATTATATAATCATGAAATGTAGTGTGAGTTTGGCTACAAAGCTAATAATTAACGATTTTTTTTGTCTTCCTAAAACAAATCACCAATTTTTTTTTATGTCATTATACAATGCATATTAATATAAATAATTATATTTTCTTGGGGAAAAAATAGAGATTGATCTAATTGACATTGTAGTTGTGTGAAAAGATAAGAGTTCTAAATATTAACTTCTAGACCACCTTATATTCTTGAAATATTGTGATGTCAATTAGAAGTTATTCAAACTTATGAACTTGTTGCATTGTTGATTAATAAAGAAAGGATCATCATTTTTTGGAAACTAGTTTAAACATCTTGGTTGTGAGAATTTCATCTTTTGATAACTCTCTTTGCTTAAAGACCCTTATTTAAATGTTTTTACTAGTAAGATTCATTGGTCACCTTATTGATATTATTCTCCCTTGCATATCCCATCAAATTATGGCACCAATCAAAAGATTTGTTGTAAAAGAATAATGTGTTTTCTATTTTGAACTAATCATTTGTTGTTTTATAGCATAGAAGTGGTACATCTGCAAGTTGTTTTGTAGATTCAAGAGGAAACTGTCACAAATTTTTTAAGTTAAAGTGTTGATTTGAAGCATCTTCTCACAAATATGAAATTTATGCTTGTTGGTTTGAGGTATAAACACAGAAATATAATTTTTATTCCAAATTGCAACAAGTTTTTATTGCATATTTGAAGTATCTTATTATTGGTTCTTATGCATTTTTTATTCAATTCATTAGGGCTTCTCCATTGGATCTAGCAGTGTTTGCTAGATCCAATAATGTGTTTGCTATTTTGAACTAATTATTTGCAATTTTACAGCATATAAGTGGTAAATCTGCAAGTTTTTTTAGCATAGATTCAAGAGGAAATTATCACAGATTTTTTAAGTTTGAATGTTGATTTGAAGTATCTTATTGCAAATCTGAAATTTATGCTTGTTGGCTTGAGGTTTAAATGCACAGAAATATAAGTTTTATTTCAAATTGCAGAAAGTTTCAATTGCAGATTTGAAGTTTCTTATTGTTGGTTTTGATAGATTTTTGCTTCAAGTCATTAGGGACTCTCCCTTGGAACCAACACACATTAGTTCTTAAGAGAGAGGAGTGGTGTTGGTGACAGCAACAACATTCCTTATGTCCACTTGGGGCCCTTTAAAAAATTAGATCACTTCAAGTGTTGACAGGACCCACACATATTTCACTATTATGGCAATTTATGATCATAGTTTACTTCTTCCAGGATATATAATATCATATTATATTGCTTAAATAAATAAATTTTATAATGTTATTAGAACTAATCTAAAGAAAGAAACCTTCTACTCACTTTAATCAATAAAATCAATATGAAATTGAGACAAACATGGTACATGTTATGCCAAAATTAAATACATAATACAAATACTTCAATCTCTTTAAAGCTTTGCCTAGATTGTATTCAGAGCAAGTAAACACAAGCACAATCATGTTAATATGTTCATTGATTGGATATGACCTAACGGACCAAAATATTAAGCAAGATGATAACACCCTCAACATTCAAAAGAAAACCTCAATCATTCAAAAGCTTAAAACATCATGGTCAAACTATAAACAAAAACAGGTTATTTACATAAATATCGGCAAAGAATTCATCACCATAAGCAAACATTTTACAAACACATACAACAAACCAATCAATGAGAATGTCACTCCATATTTGAATTTTATAGTGCAACATATGGTTTCCAAGCCACATGAAACAAAATTCAAAACTTCATTCTACATATACAATCAAATTACTTAATCCTTAGTTACTTGAAAATATTTTATTAAAAGGAACTTTCACATATTATTTCAATATTTACGTCGCTTTATAATCCTTTGGGTCATGGAACAACATTCTTTCCCATCAAGCCTAAAGCATCATGTCATCATTGTCAAATTGCATTCTACATTTTTTGAACAAATATGATTGCCACTATGGCAATACAAATGCTTAAAACATAAAAGGGAGTTTGTAAAGCAAACACAAGAATCAAGATCTTAAGTGATTGCTAAAATTAAGACAACATTTATTTTACAATACAAAAATAATCAATATCAATAAGTATCCTCCATAAATACAAATAAAACATCACCTTTGCAAAAGAATACCAATAAATAATTCATGCGGGATTGCTTAAATATTTAAAAATGGAGTAATTTATGTATCAAAGGATTAAAAACAAATCAGAGTTACAAATATCATTATAAAAACTAGAGGAAAATTTCTTAAATCCCAGTAATGAATGACTATTATGTAGTGAACCAGTCTGGTTCAAACTACACACATCCAAAATATTTGGAACATTATAAAGAAATCCATCTGGATAACATAATAATTGAATAAGAATATATGAATATAATATATGAGATATGAGATAAGATTATTGATTAAAAATGAGGGTCTCGTATATATACCTAGGTGGGAATGCCCTTTCATTAATAGTCATGTCCTTTGAGACATGTCCTTTCATTATTACTAATTATTATTTAATGCTATATATATTTATATTTGTTACATTGCCTTCCTCTTTTGAAATGCTTTGTCCTCAAAGCATATTTATGGAAGAGCTTTACATATATTTTTTTTGTCTTGTAATGTCTTTGCATCTTTCTATGTTCTTGGAGTTGTCATAGTCAATGATACAAGATGATATGAACCTCTCAGTGTTGAGGAAAATTGTCGAACTGTAAGGTGATCTAACCATCATAATTTGATCTTTTGTGGAAAATTGTTATTATAGGATTCCCAAAATTTATTATAGGACTTAATGATACTGGTATCAGTGTTCTTTTGAAGATAGGTTAATTTTTTTCCCTTTTGAGCGATGTTGATACACTGATTGGTTAAGATATCTTCTCTTGTAATTGGGATATTGATAAGGTGTCTTTATATAATGACTTTCCTTTATCGTACTTGTAGTGTTTTCTTGGTTTACATTTGGTATTATTTATTCTTTACATGTTTTTTTTGCCTTCTTGCTTCCTAGATTTACACTTGGAATTTCCATCGTTTGTACACCAACATCCTAGTACATCCTTTCTTTAGTTGTATTGGAATCTTCCTAAGTTGTGATATTAACTGGACCTATATTTGTTCCTTTCTCCTCAACCTGGATTCTTTCATTTCAAGACTTCGATGCTTCTTCCTTGATAAGTTGTTCTAACTTATCTTCTAGTGACTTCTTATCACTCTTAAGTTTTATTCGTTTGCATAAGTAGGTTTCAATTATGATTCTTTATACGTGAAAATTTTCATTTTATGGATTGTTGACTTTATCTTTAATGTCTTTATTCTCATCTTTTAAACTTTTGATTTGTTCCAATAACCTTTGATTAAGGTTCTTTTAGCATAAATTTTCTTCTTCTTTCTTTGAGAGGTTCTTCTTGAGTTATTCCTCGATGTACTCTTTTTCTTGTTCTAATGTTTTACTATATTGCTTTGTAACCCTATCCTTCTTGATTTGTGTGAGTAAATTTGTATTGCGGTCATTGAGGCGAGAAATTTCTTCATTTTGGTCTTCGATAACTTTGTCAAAATCTTTGTGCATTTTTTATATTGACCATTGATTTTCCTGAAGGATCACCTTTGAAATGTCTTGAAGGTATTTTGATGAAGGTATTATCGAATATGACTTCATTGTAACGTTTTGAAATGTCATCATATTATTTTTATAGAAAAACGTAAAAAACTTATTCTTTATGTTTAAGATGAAGAACCCTAGTGTTTCCATCCATAGTTAACCCAGAAGTATGTCACCATCATCGCTCCATAAATATCCGGCAGTGAATTGTGATACAAAGGTATAATCCCCAATATTCAACTATAAATTTGTTATGTCATATTGTTTCTTGTTCCAAAAGTATAGTTTTTCAATTATATCTGACTCAAAAATCACTAACTAGTTAGTGAATTCGGAACTAACATAATTATTACATCCGATGTATTGGGAAATGTGAGAAGCAGAGTAGAGATTATTACACAAAGCCAAAATTGCGTTGAGCACTCTATTGAACAAATAAATAGAGAACAAATAAAAACATGAATATTGTCTCAAGATAGACAACTACCTTGATCCACCAGCTAAGAAAATATCTCAACCTCGCACCAAACTAGGAAGCATCTAGTTGGAGAGAATCTCTCAAATCCAACTAGGCCTCACAAGCTCCTAAAATATAGGAACATACTCCTCGTAGAGACTAGAACTATAACTAATAATGACCAATAAACTCAATAATTAAATATGAGTGCACCAAATACAAGTAGGAGTCATATATTCCAACACTCCCCCTTAATGACTACTTGTATTTTCCATCAGCAGGTCAGGTCTTCATCATCACCAAGTCCTTTGAATCGAAGCACCTCCTGATCAACAAATTATATGACTGGTCCAACCTAGTACTTTATCTTTGTACCTCAATCATGCATCACCAAACTGCCAAAGTACATATAAAGAGACAATCATCCATTGAAATGCATGGGTCATTAGTCGTTGCAACCGTCAGGTTAGTAGGATGTCCTTCAGGTAATTGGTTTGTTCAACCTCTTGATAAAATCCCTCTAAATATGAAATTCATGGTTTTCTAGGCACCTCCCAAAGTCCACCCATAGAACATGCAGCTGACTCGTAACATGGCTCACTCTAGGTGTTAACTAACTCTATAAAATAGATTTTTTCACTATAAATCAATACAAATACATGACAAAGGGGTATGCATTCCTATTCAGGTCTTACAGTGATATTCCCTTTACATGTTACATAAATATAGGTACATACATTACATACTCCATCCCATGTAGATACCAGGTAAAAGCTCAAACATTTTAAGGACCAATACATCATATCAATAAACATTACATCATAGACTTGTTATAAAACAATGTGTGACTCACATTGACAGATGGTCATGAGTTTGTTTTATTCAACATAATTCACACAATTTACCTTGTTTGTCTGCAATCATCTTTCTACTTCCACACTTATGTTGCTTCCACATTATTTCCATTGTCACCAACTTCCCTTGGACTAATATATGTACCTTTGGGGAAAACACAGGTACCATGACTATAAATATTGAACAATTGGACATCCAAGTCAATCTTACATCAATTCATCGAAAATTTTACTATCAATACACAATTAGGGGTAACATGTAGTTAAACCTCCCTTTCCAACTACCACACCCTTTACATAGCAGGCTTGGGGATGGTTATAGTACATCATAAAAAAAATTCAAGTAGGACTTCAACTCATCAGCAAGAGATAACAACACACACAAAAGGAATACCATCTTTCTCTGGGTCTCTTTATTTAGTGATTGTCTTGGATATCCTCTCTTTCCTTGTCATTTGTTAGAGTAGCAAATTCTAAAAAACTAACTTCTCTCTGATAATATTGAGGTTCCTAATATCAATATATTTATTAAAATCCAAGACACTTTCACCATTAAAAAAAAACTAACCAAGCAACAAAACATGTACAAGCAATGATTCAGAAAGTTAACCATGCTTATGATTTCAAAACATCATTAACATCTTCTTCTTGGAGTTTCCAAACAGGAAATTGTTAGAGTAGTCAATTCTAACAAAGCATCTACACATTGAGTTGACTAGTCTCAACATGTTTCTCAACAGAAACTCCAAATAAATTCAAAAACAATTTCTCATCATTACTAAGGTTTATGATTTCACCATCATCAACATGCAAATTATCAACGGCCAATCATGGGAATACAACTTCTCAAGTATTAGTCATCTTTGGAATCCTCACAACTACTACCCCCTAAATATTCTACCTTTCCTAGTTGACTTCCAAGTTCCTAAGGAAACACTTCATCATCATGACAATCCTTGTCACAATCTCCCCAATGGTGTTCTCATCCACCAAGATGGACACCATTATTTATGGATTCACTATGTATAACCCTTCCTATGAGACATGGTGCATGCCTTGGTGAGCCTTCAATCTATTTCGATCAACCAAAGGGAGTGAGTCCCACTCCTCATTCATCGATCTTCTCTTCAAAAATCATGTCTTAGTGATGGAAATTCATAGATCTACACTTAGGCTCTATTCATACTCTTGGTAGTCATCTTCTTAAAATATGATAGTTCCCCTCGAGCTGGTCCACTAAAATCTACAGATAAACAACCTAGGTTTGCACCAAAAATCTTCATATTTGACATCAAATACTGAAATTATAGAACCCTCATCCTTCTCCAGTTTTATAGACTCATTGAGTTGTGCACGAAATCACTTATGTGCATCTGAGAGGATGGTTCTACGTAAACATGTCAAATCACTAATTTGGCAGGATTTTATTTATCTCCACATACGATGTGATCTATTGAATAAGGTTCAATGACTCTTCAGGTGGTTTTGCATTTATGGGTTGTCTACCACAAATAATTTCCATGGAAATCAAAACCTAATCGACGGCATGCTCGATCTAGCGCATGAGGCCAAAGTCACCAAGCCATGCGTTATTCACTAAGTCGATCATCAAATTGTCGAGCTTCACATCTATGTGTATGATTTATGTTTCCAATTTATATTCAACATGATCTTGTAGGAGTTCTCGAAGTCTCTCACTAATCATTCTCGATGGTGTCTAACAATGCTCGCTTGTCCAACTTCTTTTCTAGGTCGCAAGTTATGCAGAAATATGGCTTTACTCGACTGGTTGTGCATGTTGTCACTCATTTCACCCAAGCCTCCAAAAATTTGACCAAGGTCTCACAAACATGTAGAATATGAACATATCCTCATAACACAATAGAGTGATGGAAAAACCAACACATTACTGCATACACATGACAACAGTCCACTCTCTACTCTATTCTCCTACGTTAATATACATCTACAATAGATTACTCTCACATTTCTCTCATCATAATTATGGGCCCTCTCGTGAGGGAGTCAAGCCCATTCTATATCTAACACCATATTGGGAAATGTGAGAGGGAGAGAATATATTATTACACAAAGCCAAAAAAAAATGAGCGCTCTATTGAACAAAGAAATAGAGTACAAATAAATACATGAAGATTGTCTCAAGATAGACAACTACCTTGATCCAACGATTGAACAAATATCTCAACCTCACACCAAACTAGGAAGCATATAGTTGGAGAGAATCTCTCAAATCCAACTAGGCCTCAAAACCTCCTAAAATCTAGGAACAGACTCCTTCTCATAGAGACTATAACTCTACTTGATAATGACCAATAAACTCAATAATTAAATATGAGCACACCAAATACAAGTAGGAGTCATATATTCCAACACTGTAACATCCCGCTCTGGTGCACTTACCAAACTTATTCTTTGAGGACACTTGCTCGCAAGTGATCTGGACTTTTATGATGATAAAAACTTTGTCCTTCTTTATGATGTGTTAAGTTATATGACATGATATGTTACTACATTGACGTAGACAGGTACTGCTGACTCAGTTTCATTGAGTGTGCAGGCTTTCGGACCTTGAGGATGCAGAGGCATCGGTGGGACTCCCTTGGACTCCGGATTGAGTCAGGGAGTGGGCTAATTGAGTTGTTTCATTTATGATGATATTGTTTCGTTTTGATGATATGCTATTGATCTTATGATATGTTGTTGACATGATCTGACATGATGGTTGATGATGCAGGCTAATGATAGCTTGCCGACCAGACTCACATATGGAGTAAAGGGGCCACACACGAGTTCCAGAGAGATTGAGGGAGAGGTGTGTCAGCAGCCCTGCCACAGCCTATTATCACTCCCGCCGTGACTCGAACTGTAGGTTAACGATTACCTAGTTCGAGAGGATCCACAATGCCGTGAGGGCAGACTGCGACAGTCGCTCACGATGATTCTAAGGGGCACACAATAAGGCGGGGGCCTTATTCCTTAGAGCCCTTAGTCTCCCACAAGTTCACCTGGCGGAGTGTTGACTCCAGGGGTTATAGATTCTACCAATCCGTCAAGCAAGCGAGTGGCACCCTTGGAGCACGGGGTGCATCCTGAAGGGCACGTCGCGCAAAGAAATGCAAGTAAGAGAGTGGCACCCTTGGAGCACGTGGTGCATCCTAAAGGGCACGTCGCATGGATGATGATGAAGAGACAACTTAAATGACCCTAAGACCTTAACGCCCGATAAATTCTTAAAAACAACTCCCCTAATTAAATTGTCGCCCTGTTCAAATCAAAACCTAAATTAAAACATCTCTCAGTT
>ML781914.1:938239-962171 GCA_009831015.1 Picea engelmannii | reverse complement strand
AGTGTCGATTGCTTCCTCCTAGAATTCTTATGCGAGCCTAGCACCACTGAGCATGCTCTTTTCCTTGTCCATCAACATTTTTTTCATTCTCTCATAAACTGGATTTTGTTGTGGGGTATATGGTGTGTTATTTTGGCATGATATGCCACACTGCTTGCAGAACTGATCAAATTCTTTTTCACTGAATTCACCACTGTTATCAGTTCTCGGTACCTTAGTCTTCTTATCCGTCTAGTTTCTACAATAGATTTAAACTATTTAAATTTCTTGAAAACCTCTAATTTCTTCCTCGGGAAATATATCCATGTATTTATAGAAAAATCATCTATGAAGGAGACATAATACATGGATCCACCAAGTGAAGGCATTGAAACAGAGCCAAACACATCACTATGAACCAACTCTATAATACCATTTTCCCTTGTCGAACCAAATGGGAACCGCACTGGACTTTGTTTTCCATATATACAATTTTCACAAAATTTGACTTAAAAATTACATGCAGGAAATACTTCGACCATACCATTGTTATGCATAGCTCAAAGTCCTTTTTCTCCAATGCGTCCCATCCTCTCGTGCCATAGCATGTTCGGGTCAACTTTATGATGACTTGTCGATTTGGTTTGAATCAGCTCAACCCGAGTCGAGTCAAGTTGAATTCGATTTGACTTTAGGAATAGTGATGTTGTTGCATATAGTTGAGTCAATTTCAAGAATAGTGATGGTGTTGCATCCAATCAAGTCGACACTCCCTAGTAACTTGTATAGGGTTCCAATATGAACTCCTTTCTTTAAGACCATCGTGCCTCTGACTATCGTGCATGAGTCCTTCTGAAATAGAGTGTTAACCCCTACATCACTCATCTTGTTGATAGATATCAGGTTTCTTTCCAAACCCGAAATTTGTAGAACACCTTCAAGGGTTCTACTCCTCCCATCATGAAATATCAGTCGAATTCTTCCTCATCTGACAATTTTGGTTGTCGAGTTGTCCCCCAATAACATGTTTCCTCCTTAATATCATTCATATTCACAGAACCATTCTCTATGTGGTTTCATATGATAGGATGCTCCTAAGTCAATCAACTAAACATCTTGATCTGACTATGTACTGGTCAACGCTAGGTACACATCGCCTCCATTATCTAGAGTCGTCTTTCTCTCAGTCGATTTCTTCTCATCAAATCCTTCACTGACTTCCATTTCCTTTGAATTTCATTCCTTTTTATAATGCCTAACTTTACGACATTTCTATCATCTTCTCATCGATTGAATAGGGGATTTATATCTACCCTTCGACTTAGACTTTCTATTGGAGAATTTTACTTTATCTATGTCAATTGGATGACCTCTCACCTCTAAAGCATCTTTGGTTGATCCTTCCATGTTCCTTCTCATTTATTATGAAATTAGAGATGAAACAACATATTCTAGTGCTAATGTAGTTGTATTACTCCCTATATCCATAATTAAGTTATCCCAAGAGTCTGGCAAAGAACATAATAGGATAATACATTTCTCCTCCTCGGTGATTTTAATATCCATGGAAGATAACTGGCTTATAATGGTATTAAATGCATTTAAAAACTCAATCACCAAACTTCCCTCACTCATCCTCAAAAGGTACATTTTATTTTTAAGAAATAGATTATTTACCAGGGATTTTCACTGGTACAAGCTCCCCAACTTGACCCACAGTTTCTTGGTTGAATCTTCACCCAAGACATTCATCAACATCGAATATGCAAGACAAAGTCGAATCGTACACCTTTCTCTTCTTTGGAATTTCTCCCATTCTTCTGTCAACATACCTATCGAAATGATACATGGACAAACTATTATCCATTGTTCTTGATCTACAAGGAGATCTTCAATTTTAAGCTTCCAAAGTTCAAAATTCTGGCCATTAAATTTTTTGATCTCTATTATCAATTTGCTCACCATTCTTTAACGCAATATTTAGCACAATCTTTAAAGATTTTAGACTTATAATATTCATTGAGGGTGGGGGTTGGGGGTAATATTAGATAAAACATATTATATGTTTTCTCTAATATTACTCCCCACCCCCACCCTCATTAATAAACCTAGGGTTTAGCTCAGATCCAATGTTTTTAACCCAAGATTTGATGCCACATGATAGGAAATGAGGACACTTCCACACTAAACCTAGCGGAAGAGGAATAAAGATATAATCAATAAATTAAATGACAAAGAAAACACACAGTAAACAAATATTTTATCCTGGAAACCCAAACCAAAAAAACCAACATTCCTTGAGCGTTCTACTCTCTTGTTGTCTTATTCTTTCATAATAAAAGGTTACATGTCTAACCTTGGTCCACACCTAAGTCAAAATCGACATCATACCATCTTGCTTACACAAGAACAACCCTATATCCAATTTGGATTACATATACATGACCAACAACCTCTACGATTATAGACTTTTGGTGATTAGTCATTCATCATCTAAAGATTCATTAAATCAATTAACCTTTACAGCATTGCAACACTCCTCCTTTATAAGCTTTATAGTAGGAAAAACCCTAAAGAAAAGGCACCCAAAAAATAGTTACAGATCCACGCAGATCATTGGCTACAAATCCCATGAATCTACTACCAAATTGGATTACAAATTGACTACCATTCGGCCTTCATTCAGTCTTCAGTCGGTTGCCACTCGCCTGCCTATCGACCTCTTATCGATTGACCTCTTCGACTTTTTGTCAATTTATTTACCATGTTGAACTACCTCGACCTTCGAATTTGAATTTACGCATTCGAATCACCTCAACCTTTGACTTTACCCAATCGACTCACCTCAACCTTCAAATTACTATTGATCCATCTCAACTTTGATTGTTAGTCGATCTACCTCGACTTTCATTGTAAAGAATATAAAAACCAAACAAAGTTGGGTGCAGTATATTTTGGTTTGTGGAAAATTTGGGTTTCCATTTTGTAGAGAAACATGAATTTTACACTTTGACAGAATTTGGGGTTTCTAGTTGGCACAAAACTTGGCATTTCCAATAGACTTAGTTGCGACAAGGGCACGAGTTCAGGAAAAGACTTGGAGATCGCTTATATTTTATGGATGTTGTTAGGGACAGAAATGACTTGAGGTGGGGGAGAATGTAAGTTCTTCGGCTAGAAAGGCACAGAGACCCTCACCCAAGTCCTCAAGGAGATGGAACGGGGGTTGCTTCAGCACCAAAGTGTTGCACTAGTTGGGCAAGTGGGTGCCTTGGGAATGTGAACGTGCCAAGGGGATTTCCCAAGTATGAAATGACCAAGATATTGGGGCGCATCGACATGAGGAGCGCACTAAGGTTGGCACGCATCAGTCCCAAGTGGCATGATAGTTAACAAGTGGATGGGTTACTTTAGGAAACCGGGTCCATAAAAGGGCGCAATGATTTGTTTAGGCAACTGGGTTTGTGAAGGGGTGTGACGATTCGTTTGGGCATGATGGTTTGTGGAAGGGTTCAACACCCCCAAAGGATGCAACGGTTTGATATGGTGACCATTGGAGTCCCTATAAGAGAACAAGGGTGAACAACCAAGCGAAGCATAATTGGAGAACGAAAAGAGCAAGATCAATTATGCGATTTTGAGGCAAACTTAGACAAAGAGGGGTGAGCTCCCTCAAGGAACTAAGTCACTCCACATAAGAGGAATTTTGTTTCCTTGAGGTGATTCTTTGATTCTAATTTGGGTGACATTCCTTTTGGTTAATTTTGGGGGAATTCTTGTAGCAGGTCTGAGGAGGCATGCTAGGAGACAAAACCGCAGGTCTGTATGAAGCCTTGTGAAAGAGAAGAGATGGCAAGTTTATGGTTGAGGGAACATCTAAGGTGTAGCGAAAAAGGTTGTAAAGAAAATTGTGACATAGATTCTTTGTGTGACGAATCTATTTATGGGTATCTTGGTGAGGTGAGGCGATTCATGTGACTCTGCCCAGATGTAAACTGAGTCGGTAGTTCTCATATTGTAATTTTTTTGCAATAACAAAGACTTAGTCATGTGTTAGGAACAGTTTTTGTTTCCAACACTATATTTGTGTTTCTCTTGTTTGTTTCACTAGTGTTCTCTTTGTTTCATGGATGTATGCTTATATATGACTAAGTGTTAAGTTTTTAACAATTGTCTAAGTATACAAGAGTTGCACTAGAGTATGAGTGTGACTCATTGGTATCCTAGAATAGAGTATGGGTATGCTCTAGGTGAAGAGGCTTAGTCCATATGAAGTATCCTTGGTGTTTCCAAGAAGCCAAGTGAGAAATTTTCCAGTTTCGTGCACGCTCAAAAGGTGCATGATCGCAAGATTCGGCTAGGAACATTGTGGGGATATGAAACTAATCAACAAACACCATTTCTAGGTTGAAATTCAATTGATTGAAAGCACCAATTGATTCCTTCAGATGAACTAACAATACATAGGTTTCACTCTATCCTTTTTCACACTCGACCCAATATAAGATTCTCATATATCCAGTGAATAGGAAATGGTGACTATTGTTAAGGTTGAAAACAAGAATACAATGTGCACATGCATCCTCTATAATGCTTGTCTTTTTGGTTTCTTGATTTTGATTGGTTAAGAAAGACAATTTTTGTGCAAATGCTCAAGGTTGAATTCCTCTTTCTTTAGTTGAGGACTATTTAATTGGGTCCCTCCAATGTCTAGTACATTCTTATCACTTCTAGCTTGAAAAATCAAATGTAAGAACAATAATGTACAAGATCCAATTCAAATTTGAAATTCATTTCACCGCACCCCAAAACTTTGGAATATAGCTAGCAACTCACTCCAGAATCTTTGTTTCTCTTTTGTTGAGTAGAGAAAGGAACTTCCCAAGCAATATCAATTGGAATAATGCTTTAACTTGCAATTTTCAATGGATATCCTCCACAATTGTCACTCTTACATTTAAAAGTAAAGGCAATGGAGTGAGAATGTTCAGATGCTCATAATTGGAATGGTCTCAATCCCCCATTACCATCTGAGTGCAATCCAACATGACAACTAAAATATATGGACAACTCCAACAATTAACTAACATAATACGAAGTAATAGAAACCAAAAGATTTGTTTGATGCAACTTGAAAAGTAGCAAAATGTCAAATGGTTGTTTAATGTGACGTCCCTCAACCATGGAGAATGTGCAATGTTAATGGAAAGAGATATTAAATAAATTTTATTGAAATCCATTCGGTGTCTTTAGCCAACCACCCAATACACAGTGAAGGGAGTGGTTATCATGAATTGCATCAGAAAGAGCACACTCAATGGATTGCACACCTCATGTAAGGACACCCACATCCTCAATAAACTTTTGAACAGTGTGTATGGATAATCCACAAGAGGATACAATGTCTATAGACTACTAATGTTACGTGCAAGTTTCCCAAGTAGGCAATGTCCTCCATATATAAGAATTCATTAGAATTTAGTGACAGAAATAGGAGCTTGGCTAGATAAATGAAATTGTCAATTTATAGCAGTCCTTGATATCAAATTCAAAATGCAATATTTGTTGGCATTGACATAATACTAAGGAAAATAATTACTTTTTGAGTAAGAACCATTATAAATATAAATCGTAATTCCTCATTACAACCATTAAAAAAACTAAGAGCAATAGTAATTTCACACTTAGAATATACACCACAACCATAGAGAAATCTTAAAGAAAATCAAGACACATTGGACTCCATGTTTACCCTAGAAACCCAAACAAGAAAACCAACTTCGAATGGTTGTTCAATCTTCATTTCGACAATCTCAAGTTACAATGTAGCTCGTGGCTCTATGACCATTTAATAATTTACACATCAGAGCTCTTACACGTCCTCACCTCTTAGCCTGCCAAAGATCCCTTTGTGAGTGGAATTATACGAAAATATAGGCGGAGATAGGGGATAATGGGAAGGCAAAAAGACTTTACCTTTTATTTCCCATTACTAGCTTTCTTCTCTCCTATTTTCATTTTTCTTTATCATTTGATATTTTTTCCATTTACGTTTTAAAACTTGCATTGTCTTTTTCTTTTTCCTAAACCTTTATTAAATTGATTTTTCTTTTTCTTAAAGCATTCGTTTTTGTCAAAATCCATTTCAGATCATCTCGGATCATCTACTCAACTAGGTTTGGACCTAGAAACCAAAACATAATTTTCATTAATTGAATGCTATTGTCTATTTTATGAGAAGTGAAAGATATGTGTCTATCATATTAATATCGATCAACCTAAATGGATGGAGTGAGCAATGAATTTTGTTGAAATGAGGAAGCAAAACAATATTTCAATGGAGAAATAGAAGGTTGGATATATAAACATCTTAAACTACATTGACTTTTATTTGCATGCAAGAAAATAAACATCATGTGAACTCACTCTCATATATCTCTTAAAAATGAATATACAACATCTAGAATATGGTTGAGTTTTTGTCGTTTCGTAAGTTTTTTATCTTTTGAAAAATAAATAATAAAAAATTATTTCAAAAAACATGTACCTAGCTCCCACTCAATTCCAAGCACCAAACTCCCATCCATACATTTCAAAAAACCAAAAACATAGATGCCTTACATAAGACTTGGGTTTAATATCTTCTTTAAAAGATATTAATTCATAAGAAGTTTTTTTCGATCGAGCTATAATGGAATAATTATGAAAACATTGCAATATTACATTGATCTAATCTATTCCAATAGAAACTAAATTTGTCTTGCAATAGTCCTTACATAGACCCTACATCTACCTTTGCAATTTTGTCTCAATGTAGCTATTTTCCATTTTGCTACATATTGGTAATATGAATATGGATGACATCATTAATCCCATTGACATAGAGAGGCATAAGAGATGGTAATCTCATCTTATGAAGTCATTTCTTTTTTGGCTAATAAGATAAAAATAGTGATGGTAATAGGCACAACATACCATACTATGATTAGAAGATTCTAACTATTGTTGATCTTCAATAAGCATGGTCAATTTCGATTAACTGTATTCAATATTGAGATTCTAGCAATGGCCTAATTTGTTTACACCATCTTTATTCATAAACATTGGAATCTAAGTGAACTATAAAGTTGTTGTTAATGAATTTTCCTAAAATTATGTAGTTTTGATCTAGAAATGAATTATTGAAAAGAATTTGAATAACCAATAAAGACCTAAATTCTGGAAAATATTTTTTCAATCTATGCATTACAGTTGTCAAATTCCTGATCTCCAAGCTCAAAACAAACTAAACCTCAATGGAAGACAGATATATTTGTCAAGCTAGTAAAGCACATAATATCCTACTTACTAGAAGGTACACATTAATTATTCAATGTATCCAATGAAAGGAATTGCCTTGAATTTCTTGGATGATTTACCCTTTTCCTTTGATGGGAAAAGCTCCACACGAACCCACGCCCAAGTACTCATAACTCTGCATAGTGTAGGAGGCACTGATGTACAAACCCAAGTTCCCCTTCAAGTCTACATTCTTACCCAGCCTATGCAAGAAATATAAAGAGAAAGGGAATGCCCATGAAATCATGTTGACACTCAAGTTAAGGTGGTACATGTGTGAAAGATTACCAATAACAGGAAGAATCTTGTTTTAGTCGTACATCCACAATAAGGGTGTAATTCGCCCATCTTCAGCGAATACATGGTTGTACGGACTCCATTTAACTTGCATCGATTTTTACAACCTTAATTTGATTTGTGTACAACCTCTAATGACTGTACGATTTGGGTACAGATTGTTTCCTTTGTAATTTGGAAATTTTAACACTGGATTTCCCGAAATTCACGCCCAATTGCCAACAATCAACTTCAATTCATCGAAATCTATGCCCAAATGATCCTATTTAGCCTTCATTTATCTGAATTGGTGCTCAATTGACAACTTTCTAATAATTGGTGTGAAGTCCCAATTTACAATGGATCCTAAAATCTAGAACGGTTTAAGAATTGGATCCTTGACATGGATTCTTGGTTCAATTAAAACCAAGTCCCCAATTATGAGAAGGATCCATTTGCCAAATTAAAGCTTACATGAATTTCCAAACTCTTGATTACATAACGATCCGCAACTCAAGATCCAGTTACTACATGGATGGGACTAATAAAAGCCTTGAGCCTCTCATTCTATCCATCAAATTCCAAACATGATATGAATTTCAAATGGCTCCACCTACATCAGGGTTCTAGTATGCATGTACAAGAGTATATTAACCAGCACTAGTTTGGCATTGAATATGACCTTTTTCTATCTCAAGTATTGGTTAACATCTCAAAATGATATAATTGGACCATTGATGGTTCCAACTGTGTGGATATGGATTATATAATCATGAAATGTAGTGTGAGTTTGGCTACAAAGCTAATAATTAACGATTTTTTTTGTCTTCCTAAAACAAATCACCAATTTTTTTTTATGTCATTATACAATGCATATTAATATAAATAATTATATTTTCTTGGGGAAAAAATAGAGATTGATCTAATTGACATTGTAGTTGTGTGAAAAGATAAGAGTTCTAAATATTAACTTCTAGACCACCTTATATTCTTGAAATATTGTGATGTCAATTAGAAGTTATTCAAACTTATGAACTTGTTGCATTGTTGATTAATAAAGAAAGGATCATCATTTTTTGGAAACTAGTTTAAACATCTTGGTTGTGAGAATTTCATCTTTTGATAACTCTCTTTGCTTAAAGACCCTTATTTAAATGTTTTTACTAGTAAGATTCATTGGTCACCTTATTGATATTATTCTCCCTTGCATATCCCATCAAATTATGGCACCAATCAAAAGATTTGTTGTAAAAGAATAATGTGTTTTCTATTTTGAACTAATCATTTGTTGTTTTATAGCATAGAAGTGGTACATCTGCAAGTTGTTTTGTAGATTCAAGAGGAAACTGTCACAAATTTTTTAAGTTAAAGTATTGATTTGAAGTATCTTCTCACAAATATGAAATTTATGCTTGTTGGTTTGAGGTATAAACACAGAAATATAATTTTTATTCCAAATTGCAACAAGTTTCTATTGCATATTTGAAGTATCTTATTATTGGTTCTTATGCATTTTTTCTTCAATTCATAAGGGCTTCTCCCTTGGATCTAGCAGTGTTTGCTAGATCCAATAATGTGTTTGCTATTTTGAACTAATTATTCGCAATTTTACAGCATATAAGTGGTAAATCTGCAAGTTTTTTTATCATAGATTCAAGAGCAAATTATCATAGATTTTTTAAGTTTGAGTGTTGATTTGAAGTATCTTCTTGCAAATCTGAAATTTATGCTTGCTGGTTTGAGGTTTAAATGCACAGAAATATAAGTTTTATTTCAAATTGCAGCAAGTTTCTATTGCAGATTTGAAGTGTCTTATTGTTGGTTTTGATGGATTTTTGTTTCAAATCATTAGGGATTCTCCCTTGGAACCAACACACATTGGTTCTGAAGAGAGAGGAGTGGTGTTGGTGATAGAAACAACATTCCTTGATGTCCACTTGGGACCCTTTAAAAAAATGGATCACTTCAAGTGTTGATAGGACCCACACATATTTCACTATTATGGCAATGTATGATCATAGTTTACTTCTTCCAGGATGTATAGTATCATATTATATTGCTTAAATAAATAAATTTTATAATGTTATTAGAACTAATCTAAAGAAAGAAACCTTCCACTCACTTCAATCAATAAAATCAATATGAAATTGAGACAAACATGGTACATGTTATGCCAAAATTAAATACATAATATAAATACTTCAATCTATTTAAAGCTTTGCCTAGATTCTATTCAGAGCAAGTAAACACAAGCACAATCATGTTACTATGTTCATTGATTGGATATGACCTAACGGACCAAAATATTAAGAAAGATGATAACACCCTCAACAATCAAAAGCAAACCTCAATCATTCAAAATCCTAAAACATCATGGTCAAACTATAAACAAAAAAAGGTTATTTACATAAATATCGGCAAAGATTTCATCACCATAAGCAAACATTTTACAAACACATACAACAAACCAATCAATGAGAATGTCACTCCATATTTGAATTTTATAGTGCAACATATGGTTTCCAAAACACATGAAACAAAATTCAAAACTTCATTCTACATATACAATCAAATTACTTAATCCTTAGTTACTTGAAAATATTTTATTAAAAGGAACTTTCACATATTATTTCAATATTTATGTCGCTTTATAATCCTTTGGGTCATGGAACAACATTATTTCCCATCAAGCCTAAAGCATCATGTCATCATTGTCAAATTGCATTCTACATTTTTTGAACAAATATGATTGCCACTATGGCAATACAAATGCTTAAAACATAAAAGGGAGTTTGTAAAGCAAACACAAGAATCAAGATCTTAAGTGATTACTAAAATTAAGACAACATTTATTTTACAATACAAAAATAATCAATATCAAAAAGTATCCTCTATAAATACAAATAAAACATCACCTTTGCAAAAGAATATCAGTAAATAGTTCATGCGGGATTGCTTAAATATTTAAAAATGGATTAATTTATGTATCAAAGGATTAAAAACAAATCAGAGTTACAAATATCATTATAAAAACTAGAGGAAAATTTCTTAAATCCCAATAATGAATTACTATTATGTAGTGAACCAGTCTGGTTCAAACTACACACATCCAAAATATTTGGAACATTATAAAGAAATCCATCTGGATAACATAATAATTGAATAATAATATATGAATATAATATATGAGATAAGATGATTGATTACAAATGAGGGTCTCCTATATATACCTAGGTGGGAATGCCCTCTCATTAGTAGTCATGTCCTTTGAGGCACGTCCTTTCATTATTACTAATTATTATTTAATGTTATATATATTTATATTTGTTAAATTGCCTTCCTCTTTTGAAATGCTTTGTCCTCAAAGCATATTTATGGAAGAGTTTTACATCTTTTTTTTGGCTTGTAATGTCTTTGCATCATTCTATGTTCTTGGAGTTGTCATAGTCAATGATACAAGACGATATGAACCTCTAAGTGTTGAGAAAAATTGTTGAATTGTAAGGTGATCTAACCATCATAATTCGATCTTTTGTGTAAAATTGTTCTTATAGTATTCCCAAAATTTATTATGGGACTTAATGATACTGGTATCAATGTTCTTTTGAAAATAGGTTAATTTTTTTCCCTTTTGAGCGATGTTGATACACTAATTGGTTAAGATATCTTCTCTTGTGATCGGGATATCGATAAGGTGTCTTTATATTATGATTTTCATTTATCGTACTTGTAGTGTTTTCTTGGTTTACATTTGGTATTATTTATTCTTTGTGTGTTTTTGTTTCCTTCTTGCTTCCTAGATTTACACTTGGAATTTCCATCGTTTTTACACCAACATCCTAGTACTGTTGGACACGCCTACCACGCTTAGAGGGGGGGTGAATGAGTGTGGTGATCTTTTTCCCAAAACTTCCCTCTTACACAAAACTCATTAGTTAGCATTCAACATTTTACTCATTACTCATTGATATCATTTATAACTAGTTAGTCTTAAATTTTTAATTAAAATAAAGTACCAAGGCAAGTGTTTCTCTTCCCTAGGTGCCTAAGGGGGAGAAATTGCCGAATGTGGGTCCTAGTCATTTAATTTGTGAGATGCAAATTAAAAGGTGACTTTATGATTAAAGTGAGGGTGAGTGAAGAGACACCAAATCTCAGCCACCCATCTAATCTAATCTCAACCGTTAGATTAGAAAACTCCTCACCTTCCCTCATGAGGTCGACTTGGGCAAGAGGGCACACCCATTCTTGGGTAAGTTGGAGCAGTCTTGTTGAGAGAGCAAGAGGCTCTTGGTGAGATGCCAGGAGAAGAGGCTCTTGGTGAGATGCCAAGAGAAGGGACCTTTGGTGAGAAGCCAAGGTCAGATATTTGGTGAGATGCCAGAGAGAAAGAGAGAGGTTGAGCTGAGAAAAGAGACAGTATTTGTTGAAGGAGAGCACACATCCCAAGGCAAAGAGAAGTACGGATTTCAGACAGCAAGGAGGAACAGGCCATACCGTATGGATTTGTGGAGGTCGTACATCATGTAATGTGAACAGAAATTGAGGAGGACAGCAGCTACAATTTCTAAGAGTATTGGCATGCATTCCAAGGCTGCCATACAACATTTGTTGGCACAGAAATTGAGGTAACTACTGTAATATATTTCTGAGTGTATTTCCGTACAATCTGTATTGTTTGGCACGAATCTTGGGACCGTACAGCACGGTTTACAAGGAGTTGTTCATGCTGGGTTTTCTGTACAGTCTTAGCAGAGTTTTGGCACAAATTTTGGGACAGTCCGTACAACATTAATTGTTGGGGCAGCCGTACAGTTGTACGGATTTCTGGGACAGAAATCGAGGAGCAAAGCTATAGGAATGTCTAGATAAGTTTGTGTAAATTTCTGAAGATGAATATGTTGTAAAATAATTTCTCAGAAGCTCATAAATAATATAAAGCCCTCTCTCACTAGTTTTCCCCTTGTGGGTTTTTCCAGGGTCGAAGTTAGACCGAAAATCTTTGTGTCTATATTTTCTGAGTTTTGCATATTGCTGATATTTTTATTTCTGCGTTGAAAACGATGTTCAGAATCCTCATGTTTCAGTTCTGAAATTTATTTTCTATTAATTTTTTATATGTTGAAACACCACTGAGTCATATGTTGAAACACCGCTGTGAGTATATGCTGAAACACAGGGTTGTAACATATGCTGAAACACAGTGCTGTAACATATGTTGAAACAAAGTGTTGAGTCATATGCTAAAACACCGCTGTGAGTATATGCTGAAACACAGTGCTGAGTCATATGCTGAAACACCGTTGTGAGTATATGTTGAAACACAGGGCTGTAACATATGCTGAAACAGTGTTGAAACTGAGTTTGGCATTTAAATTTGGCTGAAAAATCAGCGAGACTGAAACTGGGTTGGGGTTTTGAAAAATTAACAGTTAGATGTGAACACATATCGGCAACATATATCAGCAATATATCATCAACAAGTCATTACCACAAGGAACACAAAGAACACGAGATGTATATACAATTTTCTTTTTATTACGGACTACAATCCTTGGGGTTTTTCAGCAACAACTGAATAGAGTACAACTCTACAAGAGCACCAGTTCTATCATGCAAGACTCAGCTTACACACTCAGCACCAACTGAGATGAGGCAATAATCCTCAACAGATATCAATTTGCAACAAGTACGTGACCTGACAGTAGTGCAGCCCGCGTGTGTATGCACCCTGGCTCACTACAGCCTGCGTATGTACGCGACCAGTGTATACAACAGCATGTGTATACCTTCTGAGCTATTAGGGTTTATCTTTCAAGATCAACTCAGATGATCTGCAAGCAATTTATCATTCTCTTATGTCTCTCACTGTCAAAACTGACCACCAGCCAATCACAACACATCCAAGCTCTCCATTAGCTTACTCATGCTCCACAACCAATCATTATGAATGCTACTCAATCATGCATAAGAAATCAACATACTATAGCCATCATATCAGTAATGAATCATGAGTGTACTTATCACTCCATCAACCAACATAAATCACATCACAACAACCATACCAATAATGCCCTAAGAATTCACAACACAACAAGTTGTATTATCCATCAAGACAATAATGTAACCATACTAGTGTCTCAATGACAAATCTTAGCCCATAGAATGCAGATATGGAACCTGCTTCTGTCTTCAACAGCTTGTCACCAGCTCAAACACAAATCTCCATGATTTTATTCATTGTACGTGCCATGTCCTCATACAGCCCATGTATGTACGTGCCCTAGCCCATTACAGCCCGAATACACCTTAGAAACTAGGGTTTCTGAAGCTCCGATATTTTTGTCGTCAAGATCTCCAATATTGCTGATACTTTGATGCGTCCATGAGATCCTCCGCACGCTCTCTTTCTCTGAATGGATCTTCAATCATGCTCAAGAGATCCACACCAAAGATGATCTCACAAGAAGCTCGCACAAGAAGTTCTCCATCAATACTCCAAAAGATATTCTCACAAGAAGCTCTCCATTGATCCACACAAAGGATGTTTTGCAAGATTCCATAGCTATCTTATTTATACTTTCATTCTCTAGGTCACTTAACCCATTTCTAGTCACTTAACCCATTTATAGGTCACTTAACCTATTTTCCTTATTTTAGGGTTAACCACTTTCCATAAATAGAAAGTTCTCCAATACTTTATCATTTAAATATTCCTTCTTGATTTTGTCACCTTACTTTATCATTTCTTGATTTTGTCACTTCTCTTTATTATTTAAATAATCCACCTTGACTTTGTCACTTTACTTTATCATTTAAATAATGATTTCTTCTTTTCAAGCACTTTGACTTCTTTGACCTTTTGAGGCTTCAAGCCAACATGTGAGGGTCCTCCAACTTCATAAGGCCATAACTCTCAAACCGTGAGGAGTTATGTGACATTCCACATACCACCGGAAATGGTATGACAATCACTATCCATCTTGGATAGTTTCACCAACAAATTCATTGATCTTCAATTCATTATTCCACATACAAGCATGGGTCCTCAATCCACAAAGCATCTTCCAGTGAGGGATTTCACCATAAGGGGACCACTTTGTAGTTCATCCATTTGTGCACCTTATCAATCATGATAAGAAAATAATGAGTCATCTATACATGTTTTCAACAATTCATCATATACCAATGAAACCACATCGATCCATCTTCATCATGTATCAATGACAACTCAATTATCCATCTTCATCTATGCTTTCTCATATCAATGACAACTCATTGATCCATCTTCATCTATGCTTTCTCATCAAGGAAAATACATATTATATTGCATCAATCATCAATCAATCAATCACTTGACATCAATCAATGGCATCAATCAATCAAACCATTGGCATCAATGACAACATGATCCAACAATCTCCCCCTTTGGCATTGATGGAAATACCAACATTGATGTCAACACAAATTACCAATTATTGATGTAAACATGTAGATAAGGCATGCTCTACATCAATAGTCAATGTGACTATCTCTCCCCATCAATAAAAATCAATCAAATCAATGTGATTAACTCTCCCCCTTTGACATCAATGGCAAAGGGCCATTTTCCTCTTGGGGCTTCTCCCATGTTTGAATGCCTTTGATATTCCTCTGAATAATCTCTCCCTTTTTTAAAAAGGGATATCACTCTGATTTAATGCTGAAAATACATCGCTCATATTCCTCTTGTGACCATGGCTTCCCCTGGAATTATGCTTTTGTGCTCTTTCTTCAAATATAGGGCTCTTTTCTAAGTATTCATCTGATAAATATCTCCTCCTAGAATCATGGGAAGAAGAATGACTCCCCCTATGAGTATGTCTCCCCTATCTTCTCTGCAAGATGAACAATGTGCTCCCATATAATGATCCTTGGACCTATTCATGCATCAAACTCATGCCATACCAAGCATCATGAAGCAAAAGATATGTCAACAATAAAATAGAGAATCATGAGTAAATATTCAACCAAGTACATCATGTGTCAAAATGTGTGCTCATCATGCACAACACCTATGTACATCAACCATGTACATCAACATCAAACAATGTGCCAAAAGATATCATCCATGGAGTGTATCAATCATATGCCTCTATCAATATGCCAACATGTGCATCTACCAATATTCCAACCATGTGCATCCACCAATATTCCAACCATGTGCATCTACCAATATGCCAACCATTTGCATCTACCCATATGCCAACCATGTGCATCAATGGTGTAGTATCATCAAGCATATGCCATATATGAGTGTACCAAAACATGTACACCATCATGCACCAACACCACAAAATGATGAATCCCATACATGTATGTCAAATCCTCCATAAACATGTGCCAATCAACCTGCTAGTAGGTGCCTCTACCAGTGTACTATAAACGTACCAATCATGCATCAACTATAGATCATCAATGATGTACAGCATGATCAACTCACCAACTACATGTCCCAATATGTATCATATTCATATGACAAATGCATGCATCAATTTTTCCAATAAGTAAGCTACCAATACATTATATAACCAGGGTGCCATAACTTCACTGTTATAACCAGCATTGTTCTTCAAATGAAAATGCATCCATCCATACTTATGGGTTAGTTTCGTGCACCCAAGATTTTATTTTACATAATCCAATAGATGAACACTTAAACCTGCAACAAATAGTGTCAGAACCTGTAGCAGACAATGTCAGACCCTGCAACACAGAGTTATACCATCACATCAAGTTGCAACCCATGTGAATTGGCTTTTTCCCAAGGCTTTACCACATATACGCAGTCTATTGCACAACATCTTGCGTATGTACACGACCTATACAAGGTCAGCCTATGTATGTACGCGACCGATACCACTGTCACCCGTGTATGCCTCAGTAGATGACACATTTGAGATTCCCTTCAATCTTTCATTTTGTTCTGGCTACTCTGACTTCTTTACCCACTTCTGTAGGTGTCCCTGCTCCTTAAAAATTGAGCTCTGAGCATCCATCTTTTCAAAGATGTCTCCCTTCCTCACTTCATTCCTTCTTCTAGCCATGTTATTTGAAGTCCTCATCATGGACATTCTTCTTGTGTTCCATCACTCATGGGATTTGTGGCCAAATCCACTACAGTTGTAGAATCTCATGGTGTTACAGTGAACAACAATGTGTCCTACTTGATCACATCTCCAACACCTCATGGTGTTATAAATTCTTCCATTATATCTCCTTTCATAAGATCTACATTCAAAAGTTTTGTGACCATATTTATTACATGAATAACAATGCCCATGAAAAATAATTTTCTTTGGTGTCCCAAAGATAGCTTCTTGATGTCTTCGTTGCTTTGTTCTTTTGAAATTTTCTTTGCCTTGTGTGGATGGTTGCTTTGCAACATTGTCTTCCTTCTTTGATGGACCTACCTCATTCTTCTTTGAGGTGCTATCTTCAGTATGTGTAGTTTCTTCTTTGTATCCAAGTCCTGATTTATCACATGGTGGTCTTTGAATTTCCAAGATCTCATCCAAGATTCTTGAGCTATTCAAGAATTTATTTGACTTCTCCACTTTCTTTCTAAGATCAACAATTTCAGCTTCTAACTTACAACATGCCTCTTCGTTTTCATTTATTTGATTTTTCAATAGTTCCTCTATCATTTTGGCTTCTTCAATTTGGGTCTCGAGATGGAAAATAGTTTCAAAACTTTTGTTAATCTCATCATCTACCTTCATATCTTCTTTTTCATTCTTTAGTCTTGTGATCTCTTCTTCCTTTTCTTCCAATTGAGTCTTATTGTTTTCTTCTTGTTCATTGAGCATTCCTTTTAACTTCAAGATGTGCCTTTGACTCCTCCTAAGAAAATTCTTTGTGTTATCCGAAAGATAGTTATAGTCTATATAATAATGATCACTACTAAATCTATATAAACCCTCTTCAACTTCCTTTTGAAATTCTAATATATCTTCTTCTATTCTTTCCATGGGATAACTTCCATCAAACTTTACATCAACTGTTTCTAGATCTTCTTCTTCACTTGAGAAATATTCAACATCATCACATTTTGAGTCATTGCAATCAAGAGTCTTTGGAGATTCTATATCTTCATTTGAATTACTTTCAAGATCTTCCTTTTTGCCAACATCATCACATGATTCTTTGCTTTCCTTTGTGCTACCATTATCACTTGATTCTTTGTCTTCATTTGAAATGTTTTCAAGATCACATTTAGAAATAATGCATTCAAGAGTCTTTGGAGACTCTTTACCTTTAATGATTTTGATGGAGTGGTCTTCATCATCTTCTACCTTGTTTTGATATGTCTCATCTAGCTTTAGTCATAGATCCTTGGCGGAAGTGCATTGTCCCATGATCTCTTTGATAGGGCTTAAGAGTCCACTAAGAATGGTCTTGAGAGCCAATGCCTCATTCTTCTTTCCTTCCTTTTGAGCTACAAAATTTGACTTGTTCTTCAACAGAATTGATCCACCAATGGCTGCCTTCCAAATAGATGCTCCCATTGTCTTCAAATACACTCTCATCTCTATTCTCCAAGTAGAATAGTTTTCCTCATCAAGGATTGGAACTTCATCATCCATTTGTGTGTCTATGGATCTCCTTCAAGATTGCTAAGGATTTTAGTGAAGGCCCGCTCTGAAACAAAATGTTGGACACACCTACCACACTTAGAGGGGAACTGAATGAGTGTAGGGATCTTTTTCCCAAAACTTACCTCTTACACAAAACTCATTAGTTAGCATTCAACATTTTTCTCATTACTCATTGTTGTCATTCATAACTAGTTAGATGTGAACACATATCAACAACATATATCATCAATATATCATCAACAAGTTATTACCACAAGGAACACAAAGAACACAAGATGTATGTACAATTTTCTTTTTATTACGGACTACAATCCTTGGGGTTTTTCAGCAACAACTGAATAGAGTACAACTCTACAAGAGAACCAGATCTATCATGCAAGACTCATCTTACACACTCATCACCAACTGAGATGAGGCAACAATCCTCAATGGATATCAATCTGCAACAGGTACGTGACATGTCAGTAGTGCATCCCACGTGTGTACGCGCCCTGGTTCACTACAGCTCGCGTATGTACCCGCCCAGTGTATACAACAGCATGAGTATACCTTCTAAGCTATTAGGGTTTATCCTTCAAGATCAACTTAGATCCTCTACAACCAATTTATCGTTCTCTTATGTCACTCACTTTCCAAACTGACCACCAACCAGTCACAACACATCCAATCCCTCCAATAGCTTACTCATGATCCACAACCAATCAATATGAATGCTACTCAATCATGCATAAGTAATCAACATATTATAGCCATTATATCAGTATTGAATCATAATTGTACTGCTCACTCCATCAACCAACATAAATCACATCAAAACAGCCATACCAAGAATGCCCTAAGCATTAACAACACAACAAGCTATACTATCCATCAAGACAATAATGTAACCATACCAGTGTCTCAATGACAGATCTGAGCCCATAGAATGCAGATCTAGAACCTTCTTCTATCTTCAACAGCTTGTCACCAGCTCAAACAAAAATCTCCATGATTTTATCCAATGTACGCGCCCTATCCTCATATAGCCCGCGTATGTATGCGCCCTATCCCATTACAGCCCGCGTACACCTCAGAAACTAGGGTTTCTGAAGCTCCGATACTTTTGTCGTCAAGATCTCCGATATTGCCAAAAATTTGATGCGTCCATGAGATCCTCCTCACGCTCTCTTTCTCGGAATAGATCTTCAATCATGCTCAAGAGATCCACACCAAAGATGATCTCACAAGAAGCTCTCCATTGATCCACACAAAGGATGTTTTGCAAGAGTCCATAGCTATCTTATTTATACTTTCATCCTCTAGGTCACTTAACCCATTTCTAGTCACTTAACCCATTTCTAGGTCACTTAACCTATTTTCCTTATTTTAGGGTTAACCACTTTCCATAAATAGAAAGTTCTCCAATACTTTATCATTTAAATATTCCTTCTTGATTTTGTCACCTTACTTTATCGTTTCTTGATTTTGTCACTTCTCTTTATTATTTAAATAATCCACCTTGACTTTGTCACTTTACTTTATCATTTAAATAATGATTTCTTCTTTTCAAGCACTTTGACTTCTTTGACCTTTTGGGGCTTCAAGCCAACATGTGAGGGTCCTCCAACTTCGTAAGTTCATAACTCTCAAACCGTGAGGAGTTATGTGACATTCCACATACCACCGGAAATGGTATGAAAAGAACTATCCATATAGGATATTTTGACCAACAACTTCATTGATCTTCAAGTCATTATTCCACATACAAGCATGGGTCCTCAATCCACAAAGTGTCTTCCCGTGAGGGATTTCATTATAAGGGGACCATTTTGGAGTTCATCCATTTGTGCACCTTATCAATCATGATAAGACAATAATGAGTCATCTATACATTTTTCCAATAATGCATCATATACCAATGAAACCACATTGATCCATATTCATCATGTATCAATGACAACTCATTGATCCATCTTCATCTATGCTTTCTCATATCAATGACAACTCATTGATCCATCTTCATCTATGATTTCTCATCTAGGACAATACATATTATATTACATCAATCATCAATCAATCAATCACTTGACATCAATCAATCAAACCATTGGCATCAATGACAACATGATCCAACAAGTACATCCTTTCTTTAGTTGTATTGGCATCTTCTTGAGTTGTGATATTAACTGGATCTATATTTGTTCCTTTCTCCTCAACTTGGATTCTTTCATTTAAAGACTTTGATGCTTCTTGCTTGATAAGTTGTTCTAACTTATCTTCTAGCGACTTCTTATCACTCTTAATCTTTTTTTGTTTGCATAAGTAGGTTTCAATTATGATTCTTTATACTTGAAAAATTTCATTTTTGGATTGTTGACTTTATCTTTAATGTCTTTATCCTCATCTTTTAAACTTCTGGTTTGTTCCAATAACCTTTGATTAAGGTTCTTTAAGCATAAGTTTTCTTCTTCTTTCTTTGAGATGTTCTTCTTGAATTATTCCTCGATGTACTCTTTTTCTTGTTCTAATATTTTACTATATTTCTTTGTAACCCTATCCTTCTTGATTTGTGCGAGTAAATTTTTATTGCGGTCATTGAGGCGAGAAATTTCTTCATTTTGGTCTTCGATAACTTTGTCAGAATCTTTGTGCATTTTTTATATTGACCATTGATTTTCCTAAAGGATCACCTTTGAAATGTCTTGAAGGTGTTTTGATGAAGGTATTATCGAATATGACTTCATTGTAATGTCTTGAAATGCCATCATCTTCTTTTTATAGAAAAACGTCAAAAACTTATTCTTTATGTTTAAGATGAAGGACCCTAGTGTTTCCATCCATAGTTAACCCAGAAGTAGGTTACCATCATCGCTCCATAAAGATCCGGCAAGGAATTTCCATACAAAGGTGTAATCCCCTATATTCAACAATAAATTTGTTATGTCATATTGTTTCTCATTCCAAAAGTATAGCTTTTCAATTATATTTGACTCAAAAATCACTAACTAGTTAGTGAATTCAGAACTAACATAATTATTACATCCAATGTATTGGGAAATGTGAGAGGTAGAGTAGAGATTATTACACAAACCCAAAATTGCGTTGAGCACTCTATTGAACAAAGAAATAGAGTACAAATAAAAACATGAATATTGTCTCAAGGTAGACAACTACCTTGAACCACCAGTTGAGAAAATATCTCAACCTCACACCAAACTAGGAAGCATCTAGTTGGAGAGAATCTCTCAAATCCAACTAGGCCTCACAAGCTCCTAAAATATAGGAACATACTCCTCATAGAGACTAGAACTATAACTAATAATGACCAATAAACTCAATAATTAAATATGAGTGCACAAAATACAAGTAGGAGTTATATATTCCAACACTCCCCCTTAACGACTACTTGTCTTTGCCATCAGCAAGTCAGTTCTTCATCATCACCAAGTCCTTTGAATCAAAGCACCTTCTAATCAAAAAAGTCTATGACTGGTCCAACCTAGTACTTTATCTTTTTACCTCAATCATGTATCACCAAACTGCCAAAGTACATATAAAGAGACAACCATCCATCGAAATGCATGGGTCATCAGTCGTTGCAACCGTCAGGTTAGTAGGATGTCCTTCGGGTACATGGTTTGTTCAACCTCTTGATGAACTCCCTATAAATATGAAACTCATGGTTTTCTAGGCACCTCCCAGAGTCCACCCACAGAGCATGCAGCCGACCCATAACATGGCTCACTCTAGGTGTTAAATAACTCTATAAAAGAGATTTTTTCACTATAAATCAATACAGATACATGACAAAGGGGTATGCATTTCTATTCATGTCTTACAGTGATATTCCCTTTACATGTTACATAGATATAGGTACATACATTACATACTCCATCCCATGTAGATACCAGATAAAAGCTCAAACATTTTAAGGACCAATACATCGTATCAATAAACATTACATCATAGACTTGTTATAAAATAATGTGTGACTCACATTAACAAATGGTCATGAGTTTGTTTTATTCAACATAATTCACACAATTTACCTTGGTTGTCCGCAATCATATTGCAACTTCCACACTTATGTTGCTTCCACACTATTTCCATTGTCACCATCTTCTCTTGGACTAATATATGTACCTTTGGGAAAAACACGGGTACCACGACTATAAATATTGAGCAATTGGCCATCCAAGTCAACCTTAAATCAATTCATCAAACATTTTACTATCAATACACAATTAGGGGTAACATGTAGTTAAACCTCCCTTTCCAACTACCACGCCCTTTACAAAGCAAGCTTGGGGATTGCTATGGTACATCACAAAAAATTGTCAAGTAGGAATTCAACTCATCAGCAAGAGATAATAACACACACAAAGGAATACCATCTCTCTCTGGGTATCTTTCTCTTATTCATTGGTGTCTTGATTTAGTGATTGTCTTGGATATCCTCGCTTTCCTTATCATTTGTTATAGTAGCGAATTCTAAAAAACTAACTTCTCCCTGATAATATTGAGGTCCCTAATATCAATATATTTATTAAAATCCAAGACACTTTCATCATTAAAAAAAAAATAACCAAGAAAAAAAACATGTACAAGCAATGATTCAGAAAGTTAACCATGCTTATGATTTCAAAACATCATTAACATCTTCTTCTTGGAGTTTCCAAACATGAAATTTTTAGAGTATTCAATTCTAACAAAGCATCTACACATTGAGTTGACTAGTCTCAACATGTTTCTCAACACAAACTCCAAATAAATTCAAAAACAATTTCTCACCATTACGAAGGTTTATGATTTCACCATCATCAACATGCAAATTACCAACGGCCAATCATGGGCATACAACTTCTCAAGTATTAGTCATCTTTGGAATCCTCACAACTACTACCTCCTAAATATTCTACCTTTCCTAGTTGACTTCCAGGTTCATAAGGAAACACTTCATCATCATGACAATCCTTGTCACAATCTCCCCATTGGTGTTCCCATCCACCAAGATGGACACCATGATGTATGTATTCACTATGTATAAACCTTCCTATGAGAGGTGGTGCATGCCTTGGTGAGCCTTCAATCTAGTTCGATCTACCAAAGGGAGCGAGTCCCACTCCTCCTTCTAAAATTGCAGCTCTTTCAAAAATCATCGGCGCTCCTCCTTCATCGATATTCTCTTCAAAAATCATGTCTTGGTGATGGAAATTCATAGATATTCACTTAGGCTCTATGCATACTCTTGGCAGTCATCTTCTTAAAATATGATAGTTCCCCTCGAGCTGGTCCACTAAAATCTACAAATAAACAACCTAGGTTGGCACCAAAAATCTTCATATTCGATATCAAATACTGAAATTAGAGAACCCTCATCCTTCTCTAGTTTTATAGACCCATTGAGTTGTGCCATGAAATCACTTATGTGCATCTAAGAGGATGGTTCTACGTCAGGGGTGATTTTAAGAAGCCCCCCTAAATTTATATGTATAATAAATGGGTGAATCCCCATGATACATAGGAAAAATTGAAGGCTATTTTATCAATAATATAAAATGTATTTATAATTTTTTGGCAAATATTTTAGTCAATTATATAATCTTGTAAAATATTGGCGAATATTTCACTGAATTATAAAATCTTGTAAAATATTGGCGAATCTTTCACTGAATTATAAAATCTTGTAAAATATTAGCGAGTGGTGTTGGGTAAACAAATGG
>ML781914.1:914957-927097 GCA_009831015.1 Picea engelmannii | reverse complement strand
GGAATGCATTTCAGATCCCATATAATTTATACCATGTGGGAGGGCCAAAAATCTCCATGTTCTTTGGAAATCGGGCAAAGGGAAGATTGTAGGTTGTAGCTACCCAGTGTTGAGTGCCCACTGCCCATACCACAAAATCGGGGGCGAAATTAAACCATAAATCCCGATTTTACCAAATGGCAGGGTGAAGAAGCTATCATAAATTCCCATATTTCTAGAAATTTGGCTAATGGAAGCTTGTTCCCCCAAATTTTGGGGGCTAAATATAATTTGTTTTCCTCTATCCCTCCTAAAAACATGGGCTAACCCTGTACACGATTTTTACCTTAAAATAAATTACGGGCTAATAAAATAAGTTTAAAAAAATCACTCTAATACAAAAAATTCGCCCAATAAAAAATTAGAGGCCCCTTAATTTCGCCCATGAGCAAAATTTCGCCCCTAAAATCATCTATGTTCTACGTAAACACATCAAATCACTAATTTGGCAGGATTTTGTTTATCTCCACATACGATGTGACCTATTGAATAAGGTTCAATGACTCTTCAAGTGGTTTTTCATATATGGGTTGTCTACCGCAAATAATTTCCATGCAATTCAAAACCTAATCGACGGCATGCTCAATCTAGCGAATGAGGCCGAAGTCACCAAGCCATGCATTATTTACTTATTCGATCATCACATTGTCGAGATTCAAATCTATGTGTGTAATTTATGTTTCCAGCTTATATTCAATGTGGTCTTGTAGGAGTTCTCAAAGTCTCTCACTACGAGTTCCTGCTCCATCTTCTCCTCATCCAAGTTTTTCCACTCTAACCAATCATTCTCAATGGTGTCTAACAATTCTCGCTTGTCCAATTTCTTTTCTAGGTTGCAAGTTATGCACAAATATGGCTTTAATCAATTGGTTGTGCCTGTTGTCACTCATTTCACCCAGGCCTCCCAAAATTTGACCAAGGTCTCACTAACATGTAGAATATGAACATATCCTCACAAAACAATAGAGTGATGGACAAACCAACACACTACTTCATACACACGACAAAAATCCACTATTTACTCTATTCTCCTATGTTAATATGCATCTACAGCAGATTACTCTCACATTTCTCTCATCATAATTATGGGCCCTCCCGTGAGGGAGTCAAGCCCATTCTATCTCTGATACCATATTGGGAAATGTGAGAGAGAGAGAAGATATTATTACACAAAGCCAAAAAAAAAAATGAGCGCTCTATTGAACAAAGAAATAGAGTACAAATAAATACATGAAGATTGTCTCAAGATAGACAACTACCTTGATCCACCGATTGAGAAAATATCTCAACCTCACACAAAAATAGGAAGCATCTAGTTGGAGAGCATCTCTCAAATCCAACTAGGCCTCAAAACCTCCTAAAATATAGGAACAGACTCCTTCTCATAGAGACTAGAACTCTACTAGATAATGACCAATAAACTCAATAATTAAATATGAGCGCACCAAATACAAGTAGGAGTCATATATTCCAACACTCCCCCTTAATGGCTACTTGTATTTACCATCATCAGGTCAAGTCTTCATCATCACCAAGTCCTTTGAATCAAATCAAATCATGATCAACAAAGTCTATGTCTAGTCCAACCTAGTACTTTCTCTTCGTACCTCAATCATGCATCACCAAACTGCCAAAGTCCATATAAAGAGACAACCATCCACCAAAATTCATGGGTCATCAACCACTGAAACCACCAATTTAGTAGGACGTCCTTCAGGTACATGGTCCATTCAACCTCTTGATGAACTCCCCCTGAATATGAAACTCGTGGTTTTCTAGGCACCTCCCAGAGTCCACCCATAGAGCTTACAGTTGACCCGTAACATGGATCACTCTAGGTGTTAAAGAACTATATAAAAGAGGTTTTTTCACTATAAATCAATAGGTATACATGAAAAAGAAGTATCCTTATTGATTTATAGTCAAAAAACCATGTTCATCATCAGTTTCAGTTTTTAAATCCATATTATCTGCATATTTAATATGGCTTCTACAAGTAATCTCTTTCTTACCAGCACCAACTACTTCCAATGGAAATCCCATATGGAGGATTTATTAAGAAGTAAAGGCTTGTACCGAATTACCATGGGAAAGGAAACAACACCCACTGATGATGATAAGAAAGTCAAATGGGATAATAGGAATGATGAAGCTCGTGGATTAATCAGAATGTCCATCTCTCCTGATTTAAGCTTCCACCTTCAATCAACTGATCAACCCAAAGAATATTGGGACAAGATTGAATGTGTGTTTGGTAAACACAATATTATTCAAGCACAACAATTAGCAAATCAAGTACTTACTTTAAGTCCAAATGATTTTTCTTGCATTGAAGACTATCTATCTAAGTTTAAAACACTCAGGCTTTTATGTGAAGAATGTAAGATAAATATAGAAGAAGAGCGTTGCATCTATCTTATACTTTCTAAGCTAGGTAGTGCATATTCTATGTTTGTATCTACCTTTTATGCCATGCAAGAGGCTCTAGAGGCAGCTTATAAAAACCCAGTCTTGAGAACTTTTGTGATGCTTTGATTAGAGATCAAGATAAGCTTGTACAACTTGGATTGATCAGCACTGTAGGTACCTCCAACAAAGCCTTAGTTGTCCATTATAAAGATAAACCCAAGAATACCAAGAAGCAACATCCTCTCCACCACAACAAGCAATATAAGGGTCCCAAACACACTTAGACAAATTTCGATCCTAATGGTGACAAAGGAGCAAAATATGAAAGTAAGAATACTAACAGACATTGCAACTTTTGTGATAAAGATGGTCATGATGAGTCCAAATGTTTCAAGAAGATGGCATCTTTAGAAGCAACGATGAAGAAGCACAACATTTGTATTGATTCTACTTCTTCTTCTTCTCATGGACATGCACTTTCTGCTTCTGGTTTCTCCTTCAATACAACTTCTACTTCTTATTATGATGAGTGGCTTATTGATTATGGAGCATCTTATCATATGGCTAAGGATATAAACATATTTTCTTCTCTAAATGAATGTAACACCAAGAAAATATTTGTTGGTGATGATAGATCTCTTAGTGTTGAAGGATCTGGAAAAGTTCAAGTAGAAAAGGTAATTTCAATGATGTATTATGTATTCCAAGTATTTCATGTAACCTTTTATCATTATATCAAATCACTCATTCAGGTGAAGGTAAAACCGTAGAGTTTTCACCTCACCAAGTTGTAATCAAATATCTAAAATATCCTAAGCATGTTCTTGCAACTGGAATTGTTGATGATATTACCAGGTTGTACATATTTGACAACTTTGGGTCATCATGTTTTTCATCAGTTTTCGTTTCTCATAGTGATGACTTGAGGAAGCTTTGGCATGAGCAATTTGGTCATCTAAACTATCGCTCATTTCAACAACTATGTAATCAACAGATGGTGATTGGTCTTCCTCTTGTTTCATGCAGAGATGGTGTTTGTGTCACTTGTGTTCTTGGCAAACATCATCGGGATAGTTTTGACAAATGTGCCTCTTGGCACACCTCGGGCCCTTTGCAGCTTGTGCACAGTGATTTGTGTGGTCCACTTTCTTCTCCTTCTTTTCCTAGGTGCAAGTATTTCTTAACTTTCATTAATGACTTTTCCAAACGTACCTGGGTTTACTTCTTGAAACTTAAGAGTGAATTTTTTGATAAGTTTTTGGCCTACAAGGCCCTTGTAGAAAAGCAATCTAGACATCAAATTCAAAAGTTAAGAACAGATAATGGAGGATAATGTGTGAACAATAATTTTACAAGTTACTGTACTACACAGGGCATCCAAATGCAACACATTGTTCCATATACACCACAACAAAATGGTGTTGCTGAGAGAAAGAACTGCACATTAAAAGAAATGGCTAATTGTATGATCCAATCTAAGGGATTAAGTCTAAAGTATTGGGTGGAAGCAATCAATGGTGCAAATTACATAGTCAATTGCACTCCCACAAAGGCTCTTAAAAATATACCACCGGAAGAATCTTGGACTAAAATTAAACCAGGTGTAAGTCACTTCTATGTATTTGGCAGTATAGCATGGGCTCTCATTCCTGATGAGAAAAGGAAAGAATTGCATCCTAAAAGTGAGAAGTGTATATTTGTTGGTTATTATGAATATGTCAAAGGTTATAGACTTCTTCGACCACATTGTAATGAAATTATTGTTAGAAGAGATGTTAAATTTGATGAAAATATTTTGGCCTGCGAGCCTAATTCGGCATGTGTGCCTTCCTTGGCCTGTGAGCCTAATTCAGCAGTTGTGCCCTCTTCGGTCTGCGATCCATCTTCAGCATTTGTGCCTTCTTTTGTTCTAGTTTCTTCTTCAGATGATGACAGTGAGGATGAAAATCCACCTCCACCTACTGACCTTCCTCCAGATGAATCCTTTGAAGTTGAACCAACACCATCTCCACCACTTTCTAGATGGGTTCGTTCAACACAAGAAGTAGTTGGTGATCTTGTCGGTGTTCCTTCATATTAGCATCAGACATGTTCACAGTTACAGTAAGCCTCTTCTCTTATGTCTCAAGTTTCAGAAAATCATGATCCAGATACATTTTCTACATATATGTGTCCATGTTGTTTCCATGTTATGTCTGTGTTGTTTCCAATCAACAACATGTCGTCGACATACAATGCTACATATATGAAATTCCCACCTTCTTCTTTGGAATGTATGTAGTGATCATCTTTGCTTCTCACAAATCCCAAACTAAGGATGTATATGTTGAAATTTTGGTACCACATCCTTGGTGATTACTTTATACCATAAAGGGATCTTTTTGGTTTGCATACCAATTTTTTCTTTCCCTTAACTAAAAATCCTTCAAGTTGTTTCATGTATATTTTCTCTTCCAAGTCCCCATGTAGGAACGTTGTCTTCACATCCATCTATTCTATTTCCAAATCAAAATTTTCATCCAAATACATTAGTACTTTAATGGAAGTTAATTTTTCAACAGAGGAAACAATATCACCGAAGTCGACTCCTTCGACTTGGGAATATCATTTCACCACCAGTCAATCTTTAAATTTATCGACTTGACCTATTGCATTCATCTTATTCTTGAATACCCATTTTCTACATGTCGGATTTCTTCCACTAGGTAACTTGACTAAGTCCCGCGTGTCATTCTTGTGCAAGGATTCCATCTCTTCTACCATGGCATCCTTCCAGAGTTTTCTCTCTACTGAGTTGACTGCTTCTCCAACTGACTTGGGCTCATTGTTGGTGGAAGTTAACATGAATGTGAAATGGAATTCAGGAGGATTATACCTTTCGACTAGTTTTCTTACTCTTTCTGACCTCCTTACAACTAGGGTTGATCGTTCCACCTCTTCTTCTGATTCAGTCAACTCATCTGAATCATCTTCTCCGCTCCTCAATTCAAACTGCATCGTCTCAGTATTAATCTGAGTCTAAACAATTTCTTCATTCTTGGACTTACTTTTGACTTCTTTGAAGATCACATCTTCATTGTACATTGTTTTCCTTGATGTAGTATCCCAAAGCTTATATCCTTTCATTCCTTCTTTGTATCCAATGAAAATACATTTGACTTCCTTCTTTTCCAGCTTGCTCCTCTTTTCCTTGGGAACATGCACAAATACATCACATCCAAATACTTTGAGATGTGAAACTGAAGGATTCTTATCTGACCATACCTTATGTGGAGTCATGTCGACTAGCGCCAATTAAGGAGACATATTAAATATATATTTTTCAGTGTCGACTACTTCCGCCTAGAATTCTTGTGTGAGCCCAACACCACTGAGCATGCTCCCTTCCTTGTCCATCAACATTTTGTTCATTCTCTTAGAAACTCAATTTTGTTGTGGGGTATATGGTGTGTTATTTTGGCGTGCTATGCCACACTGCTTGCAGAACGGATCAAATTATTTTCCATAGAATTCACCATCGTTATCAGTTCTCAGTACCTTAATCTTCTTATCTGTCCGGTTTTCTACAAGAGATTTAAACTATTTAAATTTCTTGAAAACCTCTCATTTATTCCTCATGAAATACATCCATGTATTTATAGAAAAATCATCTATGAAGGAGACATAATACAGGGATCCACCAAGTGAAGGCACTGAAACATGGCCAAACACATCACTATGAACCAACTCTAGAATATCATTTTCCCTTGTCGAACCAAATGGGAACCTCACTTAACTTTGTTTTCCATATATACAATTTTCACAAAATTTGACTTCTAAATTACATGCAAGAAATACTTAGACCATACCATTGTTATGCATACCTCAAAGTCTTTTTTCTCCAATGTGTCCCATCCTCTCGTGCCATAGCATGGTTGGGTCAAATTTATGATGACTTGTCAATTTGGTTTGAATCGACTCAACCCAAGTCGAATTCGATTTGACTTCAGGAATAGTGATGTTGTTGCATATAGTCGAGTCGACTTCAATAATAGCGATGTTGTTGCATCCAGTCGAGTCGACACTCCCTAGTAACTTGTATAGGGTTCCAATATGAACTCCTTTCTTTAAGACCATCGTGCCTCTAACTATCTTGCATGAGTCCTTCTAAAATAGAGTGTTCACCCCTACATCACTCATCTTGTTGACAGATATCAGGTTTCTTGCCAAACCCGAAATGTGTATCACACCTTGAAGGGCTCTACTCCTCCCATCATGAAATATCAGTCGAATTATTCCTCGTCTAACAATTTTGGTTGTCGAGTCATCCCCCAAGAACATGTTTGCTCCTTCATATCATTCATATTCATAGAAACATTCTCTATGTGGTGTCATATGATAGGATGCTCCTAAGTTGATCAACCAAACATCTTGATCTGACTATGTACTGGTCGACACTAAGTACACATCGCCTCCCTTATCTAGAGTCATCTTTCATCCAGTCGACTGCTTCTCATCATATCCTTCACTGACTTCCATGTACTTCAAATTTTAGTCCTTTTTGTAATGCCTAACTTTACCACATTTCTATCATCTTCTCATCGACTGAATAGGAGATTTATATCTACCCTTCGACTTAGACATTCTATTAGAGAATTTCCCTTTATCTCTATCAACCGAATGACCTCTCACCTCTAAATCATCTTTGGTTGATCCTTCCATATTCGTCCTTCTCATTTATTATGACAATAGAGATGAAACCACGTCTTCTAGTGCTAATGTGGTTGTATTACTCCCTATATCCATGATTAAGCTATCTCGGGAGTTTGGCAAAGAACATAATAGGATAATACATTTCTCCTCCTCGGTGTTTTAAATATTCATGGAAGATAACTGGCTTATAATGGTATTAAATTCATTTAAATACTTAGTCACCAAACTTCCCTCACTCATCCTCAGAAGATATAGTTTATTTTTAAGAAACAGATTATTTACCAGGGATTTTGACTGGTACAAGCTCCCCAACTTGACCCACAGTTTCTTGGCCGAATCTTCACCTAAGACATTCAGAAGCACTGAATCTACAAGAAAAAGTCGAATCATATAGATTTATCTTCTTTGGAGGTTCTCCCATTCTTCCGTCAACATACCTGTCGAAATGATACCTGGACAAACTATTGTCCATTGTTCTTGATCTACAAGGAGATCTTCAATTTTAAGCTTCCAAAGCTCAAAATTATGGCCATTAAATTTTTTGATCTCTATTATCGAGTTGCTCACCATTCTTTAACGCAATATTTAGCATAATATTTAAAGATTTCAGACTTATAATATGCATTGAGGGTGGGGGTGGGGGTGGGGGGTAATATTATAGAAAACATATAATATTTTTTCTTTAATATTACCCCCCACCCCAACCCTCATTAATAAACCTAGGGTTTATCTCAGATCCAATGTTTTTAACCCAAGATTTGATTCCACATGTTAGGAAATGAGGACACTTCCACACTAAACCTAGCGGAAGAGAGGAAGAAAGATATAATCAATAAAATAAATGACAAAGAAAACACACCGTACACAAATATTTTATCCTGGAAACCCAAACCGGGAAAACCAACATTCTTTGAGTGTTGTACTCTCTTGTTGTCTTATTCTTTCGTAATAAAAGGTTATATGTCTAACCTTGGTCCACACCTAAGTCACAATCGACACCATACTCTCTTGCTTACACAAGAACAACCCTATATCCAATTTGGCTTACATCTACATGACCAACAACCTCTACAATTATAGACTTTTGGCGATTAGCCATTCATCATCTAAAGATTCATTAAATCAATCAGTTTTTACAACATTAGAACACTCCTCCTTTATAGGCTTTATAGTAGGAAAAACCCTAAAGAAAAGGCACCCAAAAAATAGTTACAGATCCATGCAAATCATTGGCTACAAATCCCGTGAATCTTGGGATTTTGTTATAGTCGACTACCAAGTCGAATTACCAATCGACTACCAATCGGCCTTCATTCGGTCTTCAGTCGGTTTCCACTCGCCCGCCTGTCGACCTCTTATCGATTGACCTATTTTCCTTGTTGTCAATTTATTTACCATGTCGAACCACCTCGACCTGCGAATTCAAATTTACCCGTTCAACTCACCTCAACCTTTGACTTTACCCAATCGACTCACCTCGACCTTCAAATTACTATCGATCCATCTCGACTTTGATTATCAGTCGATCTACCTCGACTTTCACTACAAAGAATATAAAAACCCAACATAGTTGGGTGTAGTATATTTTGGTTTGTGGAAAATTTGGGTTTCCATTTTGTAAAGAAACTTGAAGTTTACACTGTGTCATAATTTGAGGTTTCTAGTTGTCACAAAACTTGGCATTTCCAATAGACTTAGTTGCGACAAGGGCACGAGTTCAAGAAAAGACTTGGAGATCGCATATTTTATGGATGTTGTGAAGGACGGAACTGACTTGAGGTGGGGGAGGATGTAAGTTCTTCGGCTAGAAAGGGACAGAGACCCTCACCCAAGTCCTCGAGCAGATGGAACTTGGGGTTGCTTCAGCACCCAAGTGTTGCACTAGTTGGGCAAGTGGGTGCCTTGGGAATGTGAACGTGCCAAGGGGATTTCCCAAGTATGAAAAAACTAAGATATTGGGGTGCATTGACATGAGGAGCACACCAAGGTTGGCACGCATTGATCCCAAGAGGCATGACGGTTAAAATGTGGATGGGTTAGTTTAGGCAACCAGGTACATAAAGGGGAGCAATGATTTGTTTAGGCAACTGGGTCTATGAAGGGGTGTGACGATTCGTTTGGGCGTGATGGTTCGTGAAAGGGTTCAACACCCCCAAAGGATGCAATGGTTTGATATGGTGACCATTGGAGTCCCTATAAGAGAATAAGGGTGAAAAAACAAGCGAAGCATAATTGGAGAAAAAAAAGAGCAAGATCAATTCTGTGATTCTGAGGCAAACTTAGAAAAAGAGGGGTGAGCTCCCTCAAGGAACTAAGTCACTCCACAAAAGAGGAATTGTGTTTCCTTGAGGTGATTCTTTGATTCTAATTTGGGTGACATTCCTTTTGGTTAATTTTGGGGGAATTTTTGTAGCAGGTCCGAGGAGGCATGCTAGGAGACAAAACCATAGGTTTGTGCGAAGCCTTGTGAAAGAGAAGAGATGGTAGGTATGTGGTTTAGGGAACATCTAAGGTGCAACGAAAAAGGTTGTAGAGAAAATTGTGACATAGATTCTTGGAGTGACGAATCTATTTATGAGTGTCTTGGTGAGGTGAGGCGATTCGTGTGACTCCGCCCAGATGTAAATTGAGTCGATAGTTCTCATATTGTAATTTTTTTGCAATAACAAAGACTTAGTCATGTGTTAGGAACGGTTTTTGTTTCCCATACTATATATGTGTTTCTCTTGTTTTTTTCACCAGTGTTCTCTTTGTTTCATGGATGTATGCTTATATATGACTAAGTGTTAAGTTTTTAACAATTGTCCAAGTATACAAGAGTTGCACTAGAGTACGAGTGTGACTCATTGGTATCCTAGAATAGAGTATGGGTATGCTCTAGGTGAACAGGTTTAGTCCATATGAAGTATCATTGGTGTTTTGATCCAGAATCGGATCCAGGAGCCTAACAGGGCTCAAAAAGGCTCAAAATGAAAGTGCTCATAATCCGACGAAACCAACGCCATTGTGTCTGTCTCGTCTTCCTGATTCTGGCCATATATTTACTTCATCAAATGGGCTTCGTATGCAAAATATATCGCATTCTGTTCGAAAACCCAAACAGGCAAAAAAAATGGGTGACTGTACAGTCCGTACAGTGCCACGTGGCAGGCTGACTGTACATGCCATACAGATGATGTGGCAGCTCCTGGTGATGACATGTGGTAGGTGATGTGGCATACGGAAGAGATTGGACCAGTCAGAGGGTGACACATGGCACAGGCTGACGTGGCATACACAGTGGCATGTTGATAGGGCAGTGACGTGGCAGTACGGAGCTAACAAATCGGCAGACAGGTGGTCCAATCCTGTGTTGAAAAGTGGCAGTGTCTGATTGGTTGTTGAGGTGCCACGTGGCCCAATCATGGGCTGCCACGTGGCACCCTGTGGTTGGCTTTCGGGTTATGCAAAATTTTGTGGTCTCCACCGGAGTCGAACCCCCGACCTCCACCGGGCTATGGACTAGCAGGACCGGGCTAACCACCCGCTCCACTATTAGTTCTTAGCTATTATACGGCAAAAATTTTATTTAAGTTGAAGGCAAAGGTCAATTGGAGGCGGAAAGGGCTGAGGCTTAGCCCTAGCCCATGGTTTCAGCCCGAGTCACGACCCTTTCTGCACATAACCACGACCACGGGATTCAGGATGTATGCGGATAGGGCCTGGCCCTTGGTTCTCGGGCGGCCCCATACAACTAGGAGTCTATACCAATAAAATCGGGGAAGTGGCTAAGTGGTTAGCCCTCGGTTCTATCCACGCGCCGAAGACTAGGAGCCAGCCCGGACAGAGGGGCTAGCGCGCCCGGAGGAATAGCACCTGGCCACATGGAGGCGCCCATGTGACCCAGGGCACGGAGAAAAAGGGGATACACCCATATTTTTATACAAAGTGGTTTTTTTTATATAGTTCTTGATTTTTTATTGATTTTTATGCCTGTAATAATGGATTTTATCCATTTTTGGGAGATATTGGGCATTTTTGGAGGCCAGATTTTGGGAGGAAGTTGGGGATGGATAACCAACTTCAGATCTATAAAAACCAGGCATGTTTGAGGTCATGGAGGACAGTCAGAGCAGAGTTATGTTGAAGGGAAGCCAAGCCAAAGCCATTTTTATGCAGGGAAGTTGTTGAGGAGCAGACACTTGTGGGCCATTTCTGGGAGCTCCAGTCATCCATTTTGTGTGATGTTTCTTTTTTTGGGTTCTAGAGATCTGGAAGAACATGAATAGATCAGTCTTGTAGCCAATTGGCACTGCTGCAATGTATTTTTTGAGCTTTGAACAGGAATAAAGAAGCCTTCCCCACAGAGACAAAGGCCCAGAGACGTAGGCAACGTTGTGTCGAACTCCGTTATCAATTCTCTTGTTATGGTTTGTTGTTTATTACTTCATTTCAGATCTGCATATGTGTATATGGTTGTCATAATTCCTCTTATTTCCTCATTTTTTCATTAATCTTCTCAAATGGTTAATTAACACATGCAATTAAAAACTCAACTACAATAATTAAAAGATCTTTACGGATCAAGTGGTATCAGAGCTAGTTGACGTTTGGATTTGAGTTTTGCATGTTAACCAGGGAAAAGATACAACGTGGTGAAGGCGAGTTTGTTGCAGAGAATCCATTAATTGGATTGAGAAAGAGAGCTTCTCACAGCAAGAAGATGGCATCGGAAGAAGGGCTTTCTCAGGATGAGAAAGAGTTCCGGAAAACTTTCCTTGCTATGTCGGAGATGGTGAAAGTTTTGTACAAGGATTACTTGGAACGAAAGAGACCAATTTTGGGTGAATCTCCAAAGGGAAAAAGTGAAGAGGAAGGGGATCATCCTTAGATTCCTCCTTCACCTCCATCATCACCTCCTTCTTCTCCTTCTTCTTCAAGTTCAAGTTCTAAATCTAATGGAAAGAAAAATGTTCATAAGCATAAGAATGAAATGCCATTGTTAAAACTTGATGTTAAAT
>ML781914.1:887119-914907 GCA_009831015.1 Picea engelmannii | reverse complement strand
TTCAGGTGATGAATCAAAGATCTCATTGGTTGGTATGACAAGTAAAATTGGTGAAGGCATTGATTGTAGAAGCAACTTGTTTCATATAAGGGTAATCATGTGACACACTAAGATAGACACATTAATCGACAGTGGATCTCAATTTAATCTAATCTCAGAAGAATTGGTTAAGCAATTGGGGTTAAAAACACAACTACATCATAACCCTTACACACTTAAATGGATAAGCAATCATCATCAAATGCACATCACAAAGTAGTGCACAATCAAATTTACAATTTCATCTAAGTATGTGGACAAAGTAACATGTGATGTAGTATCATTAAGAGAATGTGGAATGGTCTTAGGTAGTCCATATTTATATGATCGTAAGGCAATCTTCTACAGGACAAAGAATCAATATCAATTAACCAAAGCAGGTAAAGATTATGTGGTTCATGCTCATCATGTTAAGGCAAATAAAACACTTCAAACAATGGAACAATTAAAGAAGGCAGTGCAAGCAAGAAACAAACCAATAATTGTTTCAAATGAAGTAATTGATCTTAAGCAAGAACAAGAAATGATTGTTGAATGGAAAATCAATCATAAGTTGCTTCAAGATAAGCTCATATCGTGCAAATATTTCAAGTATATCATCTCATTTTCAGTCATATTTTTTATGTTGTCATTAGTAATGTTGTCTACATGGATGATAGTGGCTTCAGTAAGATGTAACAGGGTTCAAATGGCTAACAATATACTGTCAGTTGTCATGACTGTGTTACAGTTGATCTTGATGAGACAGGTGCATAGGACAGAGTTCAGAGATAGAGGAAAAGCTGGGTGGCCTATCCTGAGCTTGTTGACTGGTCAGTAACCTTTTGGGGACCAAAAGGTCTTTTAGTGGGGAGGTGTGATCCAGAATCGGATCCAGGAGCCTGACATGGCTCAAAAAGGCTCAAAAATGAAAGTGCTCAGAATCCGATGAAACCAATGTCATTGCGTCCGTCTCGTCTTCCTAATTCTGACCATATATTTACTTCATCAAACAGGCTTCGTATGCGAAAGATATCGCATTATGTTCGAAAACCCAAACAGGCAAAAAAAATGGGTGACTGTACAGTCTGTACAGTGCCACGTGGCAGGCTGACTGTACAGGCCGTACAACTGATGTGGAAGCTCCTGGTGATGACACATGGTAGGTGATGTGGCGTACGTCAGGGATTGGACCAGTCAGAGGGTGACATGTGGCACAGGCTGACGTGGCAGACACAATGGCATGCTAACAGAGCAGTGACATGGCAGTACGGAGCTGACAACTCGGCAGACAGGTGGTCCAATCCTATGTTGACAAGTGGCAGTGTCTGATTGGTTGTTGAGGTGCCACGTGGCCCAGTCATGGGATGCCACATGGCACCCTGTGGTTGGCTTTCGGGTTATGCAAAATTTTGGGGTCTCCACCAGAGTCGAACCCCCGACCTCCACCGGGCTATGGACTGGCAGGACCGGGCTAACCACCCACTCCACTGTTAGTTCTTAACTATTATACGGTAAAAATTTTATTTAAGTTGAAGGAAAAGGTCAATTGGAGGCGGAAAGGGCTGGGGCTTAGCCCCAGCCCATGGTTTCAGCCTGGGTCACGACCCTTTCTGCACATAACCACGACCACGGGATTCAGGATGTATGTGGATAGGGCCTGGCCCTTAGTTCTCGAGCGGCCCCATACAACCAGGAGTCTATACCAATAAAATCGGGGAAGTGGCTAAGTGGTTAGCCCTCGATTCTATTCGCACGCCGAAGACCGGGAGCCAGCCCGGACAGAGGGGCTAGCGCGCCCGGAGGAATAGCGCCTGGCCACATGGAGGTGCCCATGTGACCCATGGCATGGAGAAAAAGAGGTTGCGCCCATATTTTTATACAAAGTGGTTTTTTTTATATAGTTCTTGATTTTTTATTGATTTTTATGCCTATAATAATGGATTTTATCCATTTTTGGGAGATATTGGGCATTTTTGGAGGCCAGAGTTTGGGAGGAAGTTGGGGATGGATAACCAACTTTAGATCTATAAAAACTAGGCATGTTTGAGTCCATGGAGGACAGTCAGAGAAGAGTTATGCTGAAGGGAAGCCAAGCCAAAGCCATTTTTATGCAGGGAAGTTGTTGAGGAGCAGACGCTTGCAGGCCATTTCTGGGAGCTTCAGTCATCCGTTTTGCGTGTTGTTTCTTTTGCTGGGTTCTAGAGATCTGGAAGAACATGACCAGATCAGTCTTGTAGCCAATTAGCACTGCTGCGATGTATTTTTTGAGCTTTGAACAGAAATAAAGAAGCCTTCCCCACAGAGACAAAGGCCCGGAGACGTAGGCAACGTTGTGCCGAACTCCGTTATCAATTATCTTGTTATGGTTTGTTGTTTATTACTTCATTTCAGATATGCATATGTGTATATGGTTGTCATAATTCATCTTATTTCCTCATTCTTTCATTAAGCTTCTCAAATGGTTAATTAACACATGCAATTAAAAACTCAACCACAGTCATTAAAAGATCTTTACGGATCATGTTTCCAAGCAGCCAAGTGAGAAATGTTCCAGTGTCGTGCATTCTTAAAAGGTGCATGATCGCAAGATTCGGCTAGGAACATTGTGGGGACGTGAAACCAATCAACAAACACCATTTCTAGGTTGAAATTCAATTGATTGAAAGAAGCAATTGACTCCTTTAGATGAACTAACAATACATAGTTTGCACTCTATCCTTTTTCACACTCTACCCAATATACGATTCTCATATATCCAGTTAATAGGAAATGGTGACTATTGTTAAGGTAGAAAACAAGAATACAATGTGCACATGCATCCTCTATAGTGCTTGTCTTTTTTGTTTCTTTATTTTGACTGGTTAAGCAAGACAATTTTTGTGCAAATGCTCAAGGTTGAATTCCTCTTACTTTAGTTGAGGACTGTTTAATTGGGTCCCTCCAATGTCTAGTACATTCTTATCACTTCTAGCTTGAATAATCAAATGTAAGAACAACAATGTACAAGATCCAATTCAAATTTGAAATTCATTTCACCACACGCCAAAACTTTGGAATATAGCTAGCAACTCACTCCAACAATCTTTGTTTCTCTTTTGTTAGTAGAGAAAGGAGCTTCCCAAGAAATACCAATTGGAATAATGTTTTAACTTGCAATTTTCAATGGATATCCTCCACAATTGTCACTCTTACATTTAAAACTAAATTTAATGGAGTGAGAATGTTCATATGCTCATAATTGGAATGGTCTCAATCCCCCATTACCATCTGAGTGCAATCCAACATGACAACTGAAATATATGGACAACTCCAACAATTAACTAACATAATATGAAGTAATAGAAACCAAAAGATTTGCTTGATGCAACTTGAAAAGTAGCAAAATGTCAAATGGTTGTTTAATGTGACGTCCCTCAACCATGGAGAATGTGAAATGTTAATGGAAAGAGATATTAAATGAGTTTTATTGAAATCCATTTGGTGTCTTTATCCAACCACCCAATACATAGTGAAGGGAATGGTTACCATGAATTGCATCACAAATAGCACACTCAATGGATGCATACCTCATGTAAGGACACCCATATCCTCAATAAACTTTTGAACATTGTGTATGGATAATCCACAAGAGGATACAGTGTCTATAGACTGCTAATGATACTTACAAGTTTCCCAAGTAGGCAATGTCCTCCATATATAATAATTCATTGGAATATAGTGGCAGAAATAGGAGCTTGGCTAGAGAAATGAAATGGTCAATTTATAGCAGTCCTTGATATCAAATTAGAATGAAATATTTGTTGGCATTGACATAATACTAAGGAAAAGAATTAATTTTTGAGTAATAACCATTATAAATATAACTCGTAATTCCTCATTACAACCATTAAAAAAACTAAGAGCAACAGTAATTTCACACTTAGAATATACACCACAACCATAGAGAAATATTAAAGAAAATCAAGACACATTGGACTCCATGTTTACCCTAGAAACCCAAACAAGATAACCAACTTTGAACGGTTGTTCAATCTTAATTTCGACAATCTAAAGTTACAATGTAGCTCATGGCTCTATGACCATTTAATGATTTACACATCAGAGCTCTTGTACATCCTCACCTCTTAGCCTGCCAAAAATCCCTTTGTGAGTGGAATTATACGAAAATATAGGCGGAGATAGGGGATAATGGGAAGGCAAAAAGACTTGACCTTTCATTTCCCATTACTAGCTTTCTTCTCTCCTATTTTCATTTTTCTTTATCATTTGATATTTTTTCGATTTACGTTTTAAAACTTGCATTGTCTTTTTCTTTTTCCTAAACCTTCATTAATTATTAAATTGATTTTTCTTTTTCTTAAAGCATTCATTTTTGTCAAAATCCATTTCAAATCATCTCGGATCATCTACTCAACTAGGTTTGGACCTAGAAACCAAAACATAATTTTCATTAATTGAATGTTATTGTCTATTTTATGAGAAGTGAATGATATGTGTCTATCATATTAACATCGATCAACCTCAATAGTTGGATTGAGCAATGAATTTTGTTGGAATAAGGAAGCAAAACAATATTTTGATGGAGAAATAGAAGGTTGGATATATAAACATCTTAAACTACATTGACTTTTTTTTACATGTACGAAAATAAACATCATGTGAACTCACTCTCATATATCTCTTAAAAATGAATATACAACATCTAGAATGTGATTGAGTTTTTGTCGTTTCATAAGTTTTTTATCTTTTGAAAAATAAATAATAAAAAATTATTTCAAAAAACATGTACCTATCTCCCACTCAATTCCAAACACCAAACTCTCATCCATACATTTCAAAAAACCAAAAACATAGATGCCTTACATAAGACTTGGGTTTAATATCTTCTTTAAAAGATATTAATTCATAAGAAGTTTTTTTGGTCTACCTATAATGGAATAATTATGAAAATATTGCAATATTACATTGATCTAATCTATTCCAATATAAACTAAATTTGTCTTGCAATAGTCCTTACATAGACCCTACATCTACCTTTGCAATTTTGTCTCAATGGAGCTATTTTCCATTTTGCTACATATTGGTAATATGAATATGGATGACATCATTAATCCCATTGACATAGAGAGGCATAAGAGATGGTAATCTCATCTTATGAAGTCATTTCTTTTTTGGCTAACAAGATAAAAATAGTGATGGTAATAGGCACAACATACCATACTATGATTAGAAGATTCTAACTATTGTTGATCTTGAATAAGCATGGTCAATTTCGATTAAGTGTATTCAATATTGAGATTCTAACAATGGCCTAATTTGTTTACATCATCTTTATTCATAAACATTGGAATCTAGGTGAACTATAAATTTGTTATTAAAGAATTATCCTAAACGGTAAGTAGTTTTGGTCTAGAAATGAATTATTGAAAAGAATTTGAATAACCAATGAAGACCTAAATTCTGGAAAATATTTTTTCAATCTATGCATTTCAGTTGTCAAATTCCCGATTTCCAAGCTCAAAACAAACTAAACCTCAATGGAAGACAGATATATTCGTCAAGCTAGTAAAACACATACCTATCCTACCTACCCATTTAACTTGCATCCCTTAATGACTGTACGTTTTGGGTACAGATTGTTTCCCTTGTAATTTGTAAATTTTAACACTTGATTTCCCGAAATTCACGCCCAATTGCCAACAATCAACTTCAATTCATCGAAATCTATGCCCAAATGATCATATTTAGCCTTCATTTATCTGAATTGGTGCTTAATTGACAACTTTCTAATAATTGGTGTGAAGTCCCAATTTACAATGGATCCTAAAATCTAGAACAGTTTAAGAATTGGATCCTCGACATGGATTCTTGGTTCAATTAAAACCAAGTCCCCAATTATGAGAAGGATCCATTTGCCAAATTAAAGTTTACATGAATTACCAAACTCTTGATTACATGGATGGGACTAATAGAAGCCTTGAGCCTCTCATTCTATCCATCAAATTCCAAACATGATATGAATTTCAAATGGCTCCACCTACATTAGGGTTCTAATATGCATGTACAAGAGTATATTAGCCAGCATTAGTTTGGCATTGAATACGACCTTTTTCTTTCTCAAGTATTGGTTAACATATGAAAATGATCTAATTGGACCATTGATGGTTCCAAATGTGTGGATATGGATTATATATCCATGAAATGTAGTGTGAGTTTGGCTACAAAGCTAATAATTAACGATTTTTTTTTGTCTTCCTAAAAACAAACCACCAATTTTTTTTATGTCATTATACAATACATATCAATACAAATAATTATATTTTCTTGGGGAAAAAATAGAGATCGATCTAATTGACATTGCAGTTGTGTGAAAAGATAGGAGTTCTAAATATTGACCTCTAGACCACCTTATATTCTTGAAATATTGTGATGTCAATTAGAAGTTATTCAAACTTATGAACTTGTTGCATTGTTGATTAATGAAGAAAGGATCATCATTTTTTGGAAACTAGTTTAAGCATCTTAGTTGCGAGAATTTCATCTTTTGGTAGCTCTCTTTGCTTAAAGACCCTCATTTAAATTTTTTTTCTAGTAATATTCGCTTGTCACCTTATTGATATTATTCTCCCTTGCATAGCCCATCAAATTATGGCACCAATCAAAAGATTTGTTGTAAAAGAATAATGTGTTTTCTATTTTGAACTAATCATTTGTTGTTTTATAGCATATAAGTGGTAGATCTGCAAGTTGTTTTGTAGATTCAAGAGGAAACTGTCACAATTTTTTTAAGTTAAAGTATTGATTTGAAGTATCTTCTTACAAATATGAAATTTATGCTTGTTGGTTTGAGGTATAAACACACAAAAATACAATTTTTATTCCAAATTGCAACAAGTTTCTATTGCATATTTGAAGTATCTTATTATTGGTTCTTATGCATTTTTTATTCAATTCATTAGGGCTTCTCCATTGGATCTAGCAGTGTTTGCTAGATCCAATAATGTGTTTGCTATTTTGAACTAATTATTTGCAATTTTACAGGATATAAGTGGTAAATCTGCAAGTTTTTTTATCATACATTCAAGAAGAAATTATCATAGATTTTTTAAGTTTGAGTGTTGATTTAAAGTATCTTCTTGAAAATCTGAAATTTATGCTTGCTGGTTTGAGGTTTAAATGCACAGAAATATAATTTTTATTTCAAATTGCATCAAGTTTCAATTGCAGATTTGAAGTGTCTTATTGTTGGTTTTGATGGATTTGTGCTTCAAGTCATTAGGGATTCTCCCTTGGAACCAACACACATTAGTTCTGAAGAGAGAGGAGTGGTATTGGTGACAACAACAACATTCCTTGATGTCCACTTGGGGCCCTTTAAAAAAATAGATCACTTCAAGTGTTGACAGGACCCACACATATTTCACTATTATGGCAATGTATGATCATAGTTTACTTCTTCCAGGATGTATAATATCTTATTATATTGCATAAATAAATAAATTTTATAATGTTATTAGAACTAATCTAAAGAAAGAAACCTTCCACTCACTTGAATCAATAAAATCAATATGAAATTGAGACAAACATGGTACATGTTATGCCAAAATTAAATACATAATATAAATACTTCAATCTCATTAAAGCTTTGTCTAGATTCTATTCAGAGCAAGTAAACACAAGCACAATCATGTTACTATGTTCATTGATTGGATATGACCTAACGGACCAGAATATTAAGCAAGATGATAACACCCTCAATCATTCAAAAGCCTAAAACATCATGGTCAAACTATAAACAAAAACAGGTTATTTACATAAATATCGGCAAAGATTTCATCACCACAAGCAAACATTTTACAAACACATACAACAAACCAATCAATGAGAATGTCACTCCATATTTGAATTTTATAGTGCAACATATGGTTTCCAAGCCACATGAAACAAAATTCAAAACTTCATTCTACATATACAATCAAATTACTTAATCCTTAGTTACTTGAAAATATTTTATTAAAAGGAACTTTCACATATTATTTCAATATTTATGTCGCTTTATAATCCTTTGGGTCATGGAACAACATTCTTTCCCATCAAGCCTAAAGCATCATGTCATCATTGTCAAATTGCATTCTACAATTTTTCAACAAATATGATTGCCACTATGTCAATACAAATGCTTAAAACATAAAAGGGAGTTTGTAAAGCAAACACAAGAATCAAGATCTTAACTGATTGCTAAAATTAAGACAACATTTATTTTACAATACAAAAATAATCAATAACAATAAGTATCCTCCTTCAATACAAATAAAACATCACCTTTGCAAAAGAATACCAGTAAATAATTCATGCGGGATTGCTTAAATATATAAAAATGGATTAATTTATGTATCAAAGGATTAAAAACAAATCAGAGTTACAAATATCATTATAAAAACTAGAGGAAAATTTCTTAAATCCCAATAATGAATGACTATTATGTAGTGAACCAGTCTGGTTCAAACTACATGCATCCAAAATATTTGGAACATTATAAATAAATCCATTTGGATAACATAATAATTGAATAAGAATATATGAATATAATACATGAGATATAAGATAAGATGATTGATTACAAATGAGGGCCTTGTATATATACCTAGGTGGGAATGCCCTTTCATTAATACTCATGTCCTTTGAGACATGTCCTTTCATTATTACTAATTATTATTTAATGCTATATATATTTATATTTGTTACATTGCCTTCCTCTTTTGAAATGCTTTGTCCTCAAAGAATATTTATGGAAGAGCTTTACATTTTTTTTTTGGCTTGTAATGTCTTTGCATCATTCTATGTTCTTGGAGTTGTCATAGTCAATGATACAAGACGATATGAACCTCTCAGTGTTGAGAAAATTTGTCGAACTGTAAGGTCATCTAACCATCATAATTTGATCTTTTGTGGAAAATTGTTCTTATAGGATTCCCAAAATTTATTATGGGACTTAATGATACTGGTATCAGTGTTCTTTTGAAGATAGGTTAATTTCTTTCCCTTTTGAGCGATGTTGATACAATGATTGTTTAAGATATATTCTCTTGTAATTGGGATATCAATAAGGTGTCTTTATATAATGACTTTCCTTTATCATACTTGTAGTGTTTTTTTGGTTTACATTTAGTATTATTTATTCTTTGCGTGTTTTTGTTGCCTTCTTGCTTCCTAGATTTACACTTGGAATTTCCATCATTTGTACACCAACATCCTAGTACATCCTTTCTTTAGTTGTATTGGAATTGTTGATACTGAGAGGGGGGTGAATCAGTATCAAGTACAATTTAAAAACCTTTTTAACTTATACTTAAACCATTCAATTATATCCAATGAGCAATGAACACTAGTATAAGAGTTACACCAATACACCACAATACACCATGCACAATATATGAGAAATAATCAATAGTTTTTGTTCAAGGGAAGTAATGACTTCCAAAGGTAGCTACAGCTTCCAAATGTAAAGGGAGGGATAAACCTCCAAGAGGAAGATACAATCCTCCAATATCAAGAGAGATTTGAACTCTCCATCCTTGCCCCTTCCTTCCACCCAAGAATATATGAGAGATAATAAAACTTTACATTAAATCATCACCATCAACCAATCATCACATAGAACCTGGTAATGCTTCCTGAGACTTCTCCAATTTCTACAATTCTTCAATTCTTGGAGTACTCTGATCCTGTAGATAATATTACTCAATGTATTCTCTGAAACTCCTCCAATTTTAACTCCTTGAATCCTCCCCAAAAGGAGGTTATAGAAAGAATGGTAGACTTTATTCAATTATGGTCTATTTAGAAGACCCAACTTGTAAAGCATTCCTCGCACTCAATATTTAACATCTGATTCTAAAACTCGCACACGGGAAACTACAGTCCGTACTCTTTCCAATGGAAGTGGTCCCACTTCATTTGGATTCTATATGAAGAAGTTATGACTGTTTTACCCAGAACACCTTAGAACACATCACCAAAAGACTTCATCCTCCCTTGAAATCTGGCCTTCTTTTACTTCTTATTCCCTATGAAATTCGACTTGTATCAAAGGAATGTATAATGATGTTTATTTATACCATTTATGTCACTTCTTTTTAACATTAGGGCCGAACTGACACTTTCTTATTTTGTAATTCTTTTCTTTAATTATTTTCAGGGCCTACATGTACTTCCTTCTTCAATTCACTTTGTCATCTTCAAAAATTCATTTCTCCTCAACCATGAGGATCCACGTAACGTTACACATACCACTGGAAACAACATGATGTATACTATACATTCATGGGTGTTGTATATGCATGTGCATTGTCCTTCATGTCCAAATACCTTTATCAATCTTGCGGTCTAAAATCCATGACTAGGGTTGACATCAATGACAACAACCAATATTCCAACAATCTCCCCATTTTTCATTGATGGCAACACTCATGCTCCCCCTATCATCATGATCCCAATTTCTCTCCCTCTTTGACATCAATGGAAAAGGGTATGGCTTCTCCCCCTAAGTTTAATTAAAAAATGTAACCTTCTTCTTTGGGGTTGCTCCCCCTAAACATGTGGCACTCAATAATACTTCATCCTTATTTTTGGTCTTTGGGATTTTTTCTTCATTGGAATCCTTTTGTGTGGATTTTTTCTGCTCTCTCTTCTTCATGTCTAGGATGTATATGTTGTTCGGTCTTCTTGTTGCAGTTGCAACCAATCTTCCTGAGTTATTTTCTTTGATTTTACATTTTCGGGAGTCAAATGTAAGAGTGTATCTTTGATCACACATTTTACTAACACTGAGTAGATTATGATTCAAGTCTTCAACCAATAGAACATTCTTTGCTTTTACATTTTTTCTTCCAAGCTCTACTACACCTTCTCCAAGTATTTTGGCAGATGAGTCATATCCAAATGCAACATTGCCATCCTTTCTCTTCAAGCTGATGAATTTGTCTTGATCCCCGGTCATGTGTGAAGAACATCCACTGTCTATGTACCATTCATCTTATTCTTTACATTCTTGAGTGGTTAATGCTATTCGACAATCTTCATTGTTTGGAATCTCTTTCCTTCTCCATACTATGGTTGGCATAAGGACATCTTCATTCATATATCTGCAATCTCGTTCTTTGTGACCAAGATAATTGCATTTGTAGCATACAATATTTTTTTCCATCAATGGGTAAAATGAATTATAACTTATGTTGACAAATCCATGATTATTTCCATATCTTCTGTTTACACCATTCATGTTTCTTGCGTATTTGTTCCTTTCATTGATTCTGCAATTAATTGCCTTATGTCCAAAATTTTTGCAAGTATAACAATGACCAAGAAAGAAATTTTGATACCTGGGAGTAAGTGACCTTCTTTGTGATGTATTCCATCTGGGTTCATGATCTACTCTTCTATAGTTTCCTTCATACTGATTGAAGCTTCTTTGATTCCTGAAGGTAGGAGGTCTTCTTGGAAATTCATCTCTTTTGTAATCATTCCTTCTTTCCGGTATCCTGGTCCACTTCATCAACTGTCTGTGTAGCTCTTTCTTCAACCTTCTTGTTGGTATTTGAATCTTTTTTGTATGAAGTTTCTCCCATGCATCCAAGATGTGTTAATTCTTTTAGCACTTGAGAGTTTCTTAAGCTCTTTCTCAATGAGACAACTTCTTGTTCAAGTTTCTCACAATCTTCTTCTTTCTTTATCATTTGGACCTTCTTTACTTCTACTATTCTTCTTGCTTCTTCGAGTAGAGTTTTCAAGGAAATGGTTTCTCCTCTTAGTTTCTAAAAGTCTTCTAATTGTTTATTTAAGATTACAACTATCTTTTCACAACTAACCAATTCACTTCTTAGTTTTCTTTGTGTGTCTTTGAGCTTGCTATTTTCAATCTCAACATGCTTCAATTTTTTAAGATTCTCATCTTATAGTTAAATAATTTTTTCTCTATGATTTTCTTCTTCTTCATTGGAATTTTCTTCTTCAGTGTCATTTCTTTCAATCCTTGGATGAGGACATTCAAATTCAACGTGACCTACTCCTTCATAATTAAAGCAAAAGAACTGACCTCTATTTTCTTCTTTGAAATCTAAGATGTTGTAATCTTCTTCAACTTCTTCTTCTTCTTCTGCTTCTTCCCTTGCATAAAGTTCTTGTAGCTTGTCCCAAAGATCTTTTTCTAATGCACATGATCCCACCTTGGATTTCACTGAATTTGTCAATCCATCCAGGATGGTATCTATTACTAGTTTGTTGTTCCTTTTTTCTTCCTTCTGAGCTGTAGTCTTTGGTTTCTTCAAAGCATTGTATCCTGAAGCAACTGAGATCCAAACATCTGCCCCAAGATCTTTCAAGTAAGTTTCCATTCTATTTTTCCAGTATTCAAAATTTCTTCCATCAAATGGTGGAATCCCATTTGGAATGTTTCCTTCCATTTCATCATAGGATCTTCCTTCCAGTGGTTAAACTGTACTGAAGGTAGCCCGCTCTAATACCAATTGTTGATACTGAGAGGGGGGTGGATCAGTATCAAGTACAATTTTAAAACCTTTTTAACTTATACTTAAACCATTCAATTATATCCAATGAGCAATGAACAATAGTATAAGAGTTACACCAATACACCATGCACAATATATGAGAAATAATCAATAGCTTTTGTTCAAGGGAAGTAATGACTTCCAAAGGTAGCTACAGCTTCCAAATGTAAAGGGAGGGATAAACCTCCAAGAGGATGATACAATCCTCCAATATCAAGAGAGATTTGAACTCTCCATCCTTGCCCCTTCCTTCCACCCAAGAATATATGAGAGATAATAAAACTTTACATTAAATCATCACCATCAACCAATCATCATATAGAACCCGATAATGCTTCCTGAGACTTCTTCAATTTCTGCAATTCTTCAATTCTTGGAGTACTATGATCTTGTAGATAATATTACTCAATGTATTCTCTGAAACTCCTCCAATTTTCACTCCTTGAATCCTCCACAAAAGGAGGTTATAGAAAGAATGGTAGACTTTATTCAATTCTGGTCTATTCAAAAGACCCAACTTGTACAGGATGCCCCGTGCTCAATATTTAACATCTAATTCTGAAACTCGCACATAAGAAACTACAGTTTGTACACTTTCCAATGGAAGTTGTCCCACTTCATTTGGATTATGTATGAAGAAGTTATGACTGTTTTACCCGTAACACCTTAGAACACATCACCAAAAGACTTCATCCTCCCTTGAAATCCGACCTTCTTTTACTTCTTATTCCCTTTGAAATTCGACTTGTATCAAATGAATGTATAATGATGTTTATTTATATGTCACTTCCTTTTAACATTAGGGCCGACCTGACACTTTCTTATTTTGTAATTCTTTTCTTTAATTATTTTCAGGGCCTATATGTACTTCCTTCTTCAATTCACTTTGTCATCTTCAAAAATTCATTTCTCCTCAACCATGAGGATCCACGTGACGTACCACATACCATCGGAAACAACATGATGTATACAATCCATTCATGGGTGTTGTATATGCATGTGCATTGTCCTTCATGTCCAAATACCTTTATCAATCTTACGGTCCAAAACCCATGACTAGGGTTGACATCAATGACAACAACCAATCTTCCAACAGGAATCTTCCTGAGTTGTGATATTAACTGGATCTATATTTGTTTTTTTCTCCTCAACCTGGATTCTTTCATTTCAAGACTTCGATGCTTCTTCCTTGATAAGTTGTTATAACTTATCTTCTAGCGACTTCTTATCACTCTTAAGCTTTTTTTGTTTGCATAAGTAGGTTTCAATTATGATTCTTTATACGTGAAAATTTTCATTTTATGGATTGTTGACTTTATCTTTAATGTCTTTATTCTCATCTTTTAAACTTCGGATTTGTTCCAATAACCTTTGATTAAGGTTCTTTTAGCATAAATTGTCTTCTTCTTTCTTTGAGAGGTTCTTCTTGAATTATTCCTCGATGTACTCTTTTTCTTGTTCTAATCTTTTACTATATTGCTTTGTAACCCTATCCTTCTTGATTTGTGCAAGTAAATTTGTATTGTGGCCGTTGAGGCAAGAAATTTCTTCATTTTGGTCTTCGATAACTTTGTCAAAATCTTTGTGAATTTTTTATATTGACCATTGATTTTCCTGAAGGTTCACCTTTGAAATGTCTTGAAGGTATTTTGATGAAGGTATTATCGAATATGAATTCATTGTAACATTTTGAAATACCATCATATTATTTTTATAGAAAAACGTAAAAAACTTATTCTTTATGTTTAAGATGAAGGACCCTATTGTTTCCATCCATAGTTAACCCAGAAGTATGTCACCATCATCGCTCCATAAAGATCCGGCAGTGAATTGTGATACAATGGTATAATCCCCAATATTCAACTATAAATTTTCTATGACATATTGTTTCTCATTCCAAAAGTATAGTTTTTCAATTATATCTGACTCAAAAATCACTAACTAGTTAGTGAATTCATAACTAACATAATTATTACATCTGGTGTATTGGGAAATGTGAGAAGCGGAGTAGAAATTATTACACAAAGCCAAAATTGTGTTGAGCACTCTATTGAACAAAGAAATAGAGTACAAATAAAAACATGAATATTGTCTCAAGATAGACAACTACCTTGATCCACCAGCTGAGAAAATATCTCAACCTCACACCAAACTAGGAAGCATCTAGTTGGAGAGAATCTCTCAAATCCAACTAGGCCTCACAAGCTCCTAAAATATAGGAACATACTCCTCGTAGAGACTAGAACTATAACTAATAATGACCAATAAACTCAATAATTAAATATGAGTGCACCAAATACAAGTAGGAGTCATATATTCCAACACTCCCCCTTAATGACTACTTGTCTTTGCCATCAGCAAGTCAGGTCTTCGTCATCACCAAGTCCTTTGAATCGAAGCACCTCCTGATCAACAAATTATATGACTAGTCCAACCTAGTACTTTATCTTTGTACCTCAATCATGCATCACCAAATTGCCAAAGTACATATAAAGAGACAACCATCCATCGAAATGCATGGGTCATCAGTCGTTGCAACTGTCAAGTTAGTAGGATGTCCTTCAAGTAATTGGTTTTTTCAACCTCTTGATGAACTCCCTCTAAATATGAAATTCATGGTTTTCTAGGCACCTCCCAAAGTCCACCCATAGATCATGCAGCTGACCCGTAACATGGCTCACTCTAGGTGTTAAATAACTCTATAAAATAGATTTTTTCACTATAAATCAATACAAATACATGACAAAGGGGTATGCATTCCTATTCAGGTCTTACATTGATATTCCCTTTACATGTTACATAAATATAGGTACATACATTACATACTCCATCCCATGTAGATACCAGGTAAAAGCTCAAACATTTTAAGGACCAATACATCGTATCAATAAAAATTACATCATAGAATTGTTATAAAATTGTGTGACTCACATTAACAGATGGTCAAGAGTTTGTTTTATTCAACATAATTCACACAATTTACCTTGTTTGTCTGCAATCATCTTTCTACTTCCACACTATTTCCATTGTCACGAACTTCCCTTGGACTAATATATGTACCTTTGGGAAAAACACAGGTACCACGACTATAAATATTGAGAAATTGGCCATCCAAGTCAATCTTACATCAATTCATCAAAAAATTTACTGTCAATACACAATTAAGGGTAACATGTAGTTAAACCTCCCTTTCCAACTACCACACCCTTTACAAAGCAGGCTTGGGGATGGTTATAGTACATCATAAAAAAAATTCAAGTAGGACTTCAACTCATTAGCAAGAGATAACAACACACACAAAAGGACTACCATCTTTCTTTGGGTATCTTTCTCTTGTTCATTGGTGTCTTGATTTAGTGATTGTCTTGGATATCCTTTCTTTCCTTGTCATTTGTTAGAGTAGAAAATTCTAAAAAACTAACTTCTCTCTGATAATATTGAGGTCCCTAATATCAATATATTTATTAAAATCCAAGACACTTTCACCATTAGTAAAAAACTAACCAAGCAACAAAACATGTACAAGCAATGATTCAGAAAGTTAACCATGCTTATGATTTCAAAACATCATTAACATCTTCTTCTTGGAGTTTCCAAACAGGAAATTTTTAGAGTAGTCAATTCTAACAAAGCATCTACACACTGAGTTGACTAGTCTCAACATGTTTCTCAACAAAAACTCCAAATAAATTCAAAAACAATTTATCATCATTACTAAGGTTTATGATTTCACCATCATAAACACGCAAATTAACAATGGCCAATCATGGGTATACAACTTCTCAAGTATTAGTCATCTTTGGAATCCTCACAACTACTACCCCCTAAATATTCTACCTTTCCTAGTTGACTTCCAGGTTCCTAAGGAAACACTTCATCATCATGACAATACTTGTCACAATCTCCACAATGGTGTTCCCATCCACCAAGATGGACACCATGATTTATGGATTCACTATGTATAACCCTTCCTATGAGATGTGGTGCATGCCTTGGTGAGCCTTCAATCTAGTTCGATCAACCAAAGGGACAGAGTCCCACTCCTCCTTCATCGATCTTCTCTTCAAAAATCATGTCTTATTGATGGAAATTCATAGATCTACACGTAGGCTCTATGCATACTTTTGGCAGTCATCTTCTTAAAATATGATAGTTCCCCTCGAGCTGGTCCACTAAAATCTATAGATAAACAACCTAGGTTTGCACCAAAAATCTTCACATTCGATATCAAATACTGAAATTAGAGAACCCTCATCTTTCTCCAGTTTTATAGACTCATTGAGTTGTGCATGAAATCACTTATGTGCATCTGAGAGGATGGTTCTACGTAAACACGTCAAATCACTAATTGGCAGGATTTTATTTATCTCCACATACAATGTGACCTACTGAATAAGGTTCAATGACTCTTCAAGTGGTTTTGCATTTATGGGTTGTCTACCGCAAATAATTTCCATGGAATTAAAAACCTAATCGACGGCATGCTCAATCTAGCGCATGAAGCCAAAGTCACCAAGCCATGCGTTATTTACTGAGTCGATCATCACATTGTCAAGCTTCACATCTATGTGTATGATTTATGTTTCCAACTTATATTCAACACGGTCTTGCAAGAGTTCTCGAAGTCTCTCACTAATCATTCTTGATGGTGTCTAACAATGCTCACTTGTCCAACTTCTTTTCTAGGTCACAAGTTATGCAGAAATATGGCTTTACTCGACTGGTTGTGCATGTTGTCACTCATTTCACCCAAGCCTCCCAAAATTTGACCAAGGTCTCATTAACATGTAGAATATGAACATATCCTCACAACACAATAGAGTGATGGACAAACCAACACAATATTGCATACACATGACAACAATCCACTCTCTACTCTATTATCCTACGTTAATATACATCTACAGCAGATTACTCTCACATTTCTCTCATCATAATTATGGGCCCTCCCGTGAGGGAGTCAAGACCATTCTATCTCTAATACCATATTGGGAAATGTGAGAGGGAGAGAATATATTATTACACAAAAACAAAAAAAAAATTGAGCGCTCTATTGAACAAAGAAATAGAGTACAAATAAATACATGAAGATTGTCTCAAGATAGACAACTACCTTGATCCATCGATTGAGAAAATATCTCAACCTCACACCAAACTAGGAAGCATATAGTTAGAGAGAATATCTCAAATCCAACTAGGCCTCAAAACCTCCTAAAATATAGGAACAGACTCCTTCTCATAGAGACTAGAACTCTACTTGATAATGACCAATAAACTCAATAATTAAATATGAGCGCACCAAATACAAGTAGGAGTCATATATTCCAACACTCCCCCTTAACGAATACTTTTATTTACCATCATTATGTCAAGTCTTCATCATCACCAAGTCCGTTGAATCAAAGCACCTCCTTATTGTTGAAATAATGTAACTGCAAAGTGTATTCTAATTATTATTTGATATATTATTCATTGGATCAATCCCCATTGTGGATTGATCATGCCAGCTACTGTAAAGGAAGAAATCCCCTTTTGTGGATTGGTCATAATGTAATTGTAATAGGCAGAAAGAGAAGTCGGCCCCAAAACATATTAAAGAAGCCCCGAAATATAATAAATGTGGTTATAACCACCCAGAAGAAGAAGTCAGGCCTGCCAGTGAAAAGACACTTCCACACGTGCCAGACTTGTATAAATAAGGAGGCTAGCACCTCACTTAGACACACACTCACTTGTTCATTGAGAGACAAGTTTCAAAGCTGCAATTGGAGAAGAGATATAGGTTCATCTTTGGGAGAGGACTTTATGTACTTGTTTGAGTTATCTCTTGGCATTGTATTGGCTATCTATATTAAGGAAGTTTTCTGGGTTTTTTGCCCCATAAGGGCTTCCCAGGATAAATTATGTGTCTCTTGTGATTGTGTATTTCTCAGCGATTCTATCTTATGCTATTGTTATCTATTGAAATGCAAAGAAATATAATAATGGCTTAAACATTAACATGGTATCAGAGCCAAGCTGAAGAGAGCATCTTTCACAAGAGAAAAGAGAAAAACGTCACTGTTGTCGTACATGCAAATTAGAGATTTTTGTTAGTGAGGTATTTCAGCCCTAAAACCATCTAGAAAAGTGTTCCCTCCCTCAAGGATCATTTTGTCACCTTCATCGCACCTTTTCAGTGGCTAGATCTCCCGGAAAGTGAAACCCTAGTTTCACAAAGTACCAGAAAACCAGAGTACCAGAAGTACCAGAAAACCAGAAGCACCAATCCAGAAATCTGAAGATCAAGTTTGAGGGGGTAAAAGTTGAATTTTCATAAATCTGACTACACCAGCTTACTCTCCTCAGCTCAGCGTATCTATCCCCTGGATCAAAATTTCAAATTTTGAAGTTTGAAAAATTAGGGTTTCCTCATAAAACCCTAAGTTGCAGTTGTAGTTGCAGTCTTAGAACCAGTTGTAGTTGTAGTATCAGTTGCAGTTGCAGCCGTAGTACCAGTTGCAGTCACTCTTGAAGTTCTTAAGAGTTGGTAATGATTACCACTGCTACCAAATGGAGCCACTACCTGCAAATGCTATCAGAGGTATGTACTCACATATGTTTAAATGATTAAACTTTAAAGAGTATTTACAGGAGAAGGGATCTTTTTCCATAGATCCAAAAGGATCTCAAGATCCAACACACTCAAAGGAATGATGCAACCCAGATGTGATTATTTTGATATGCATCCATTTGTTATATTGATCAATGTTTCATGTTGTAGTTATGACCTTCATTCTAACCTTTTATGAGTCAAGGTATTAGATGGATTAAAAGTTGAGATCATAGAACTTATCCTCTAACCCAACCTTATGTCAATATAGCGTATTGTCTTAGTGCAGAAGATAGGTTGAAGAAAGCACTCGTCATCTTGAGTGAAGGAGACTCGGAAGAAAAGCAAACACTCATTCCTAAGGACAAGGCTCCAGGTTTGATTAATCAAGTTAATAAGATTCAAAGGTACACATGACAAGTTGATGACTATAGTTGAGATAGAAATCTTTGTAAAGTATCATACTTGATAGCATGTGAGCATATAGAGGTAAATGCTTAATGTAATCATTTGTCTGATACAACTAACCCCTCCTCTAGGAAGAATCTCGTGTATTAGTTCCAGGTTGCCATGGAGGAATTTTTGATCACAACACTATGAGAGTGTTGACCTCATTTTCGTATTGTATTCCTTACCTTTAATCTTTGCTTCAGACAAGTTACAAGTAATATCTCTAAAGGAGATACTGTGATGATTGTTCGTTTTATTACCTTATATTATCAAAAGGATATTACTCTTGCTTGTTTTTTTGTTGAGCTTGTTCCAGGTCACAGGTAATAACCCTGAGGAAGCTATAGTGAAGGTTGCAGAAGGAAACATACTAAAGGAGAAACCTTGAAAGAAGCAATCATCATTCGAAAAGAAGAAGGTGGCTTGTATAAGCTAAAGGGTCACTTAGAAGTTGCCATGTCCCACGCCATTGAAAATCCATATGAACTTTGGCATATATTATTAGCTCACATTAACTACAAGGTGCTACCATACATATGCAAAGCGGTAATAGGTTTACCAGAACTCAAGGTTGACCATGAAGGCATATGAAATGGATGTGCACAAGGGAAGAACATCAAGAACCCTTTTCCAAAGAGACACAGCAAAGCAGAAGGAGTCCTAGAACTCATTCATTCAGATGTGTATGGCTCAATGCCATTGTCCTCCATTAGTGGGTATGTATATTATGTATCATTTATTGATGATTATTCTCGTAAGACCTGGTTGTATCTCTTGAAATCTGAAGATGAAGTGTTTAGAAAATTCAAGGAATTCAAAATCTTGATAGAGAATCTTTCTAAAAGAAAGATCAAGATACTCAAGTCCATTAATGGAGGATAATACACCCCAAAAGAGTTCATGAACTTTTGTAAAGATGTTGGGATCAAGAGGGAACTCACTACTCCCTATAATCCTCAACAAAACCTTGTGGTTGAAAGAAAGAACAGAACGATAATGGAAGCCATGAATACCATGATCCACAATCAAGATCTTCCTATGTGCTTATGGGAAGAAGCAGCAATGACAGTCGTATATGTGAAAGACCAATTGTCCCGTAGTGCACTTGGGTTCAATACCCCGGAAGAGATGTACACCGAAAATAAGCCAAAGGTAAGCCATCTCAAAATATTTGGCTGCCCATTATTTATACATATACCGAAAGAGAAAAGAAACAAGTTGGAACCCTCAGGAAAGAAGGGAATATTTGTGGGATACTGTGAGGTCTCCAAGGCCTTTAGGATATATATACTAAGTCACAGCCACATTGAGATCAGCAGGGATGTGACCTTTTATGAAGATGCAACGCTCAAGAAATCGAGAAAATGCTAGCTTGAAGAGGTATATGAAGAGGAACCCGTAATCCCCAGAGTTGCAGAATCAGTGAGGGAGGTTCCCAGAGCTGTTAAACTAGTGAGGGAAGTCATAACTTCCCCTGATGAGGAAATTCTAGAATATCGTGACGTAGTAGAGGTTCAAGAACCTCCTCAGATGACAATCTCCCATAAAAGAAAGCCAGCTTGGGCTAGAGATCTTATTCAAGATGGAGAGAAATATGGTGTTCCGGAAAGAACCACGAGACATGTGAAGAGACCTAAGCCATTCTTCAGTTATATGGCTTTGATGTGTGATCTCCTAGAAAAGGAGCCTACCTACTTTGAAGAAGCCATTCAGAAGAAAGAATGGGCATATGCCATGACAGAAGAATACCAATCCATAATAAAGAACAATGTATGGGAAATAGTTCCCAGACCGAATAGCAAGGATGTGGTATTGTCAAGATGGCTCTTCAAAATAAAACATGTTGTTGATAGAAGTATTGATAAGTATAAAGTAAGATTTGTAGCTCGTGGATTTTCTCAAAAAGAAGGCATTGACTATGAAGAGACATTTTCTTTTGTAGCCAGATACACTTCGATCAGAACCATCATAGCCCTTGCATCTAAGATGAAGTGGAAGTTACACCAGATGGATGTAAAGATAGCTTTCCTAAAAGGTGTTATCGAAGAGGAAGTGTATATAGAGCCACCTCAAGGATTTGAAGTTGAAGACAAGAAGTCTCATGTTTGCAAGTTGAAGAAAACCTTGTATGGATTGAAGCAAGCTCCTAGAGCTTGGTATGGCTGGATAGACAGCTTTCTGACGAACTTGGGCTTTACCAAGAGTAAAGCAGATTCTAACCTCTACTTCAAGGTTATGAACGATGAGCCAGTAATACTATTACTGTATGTGGATGACTTATTCTTAACTGGAGAAGAAAAGCTCATCACTGAATATAAGAAGAGACTCGCTTCAGAATTTGAGATGAAAGACCTTGGCCTAATGCACTATTTCTTAGGTCTTGAGGTATGGCAGAGTCCAAAGAGGATCTTCCTTAACCAAGGGATGTATGCAGTCGAAATCTTGAAGAGATTCGACATGTTAGAGTGCAAGCCCATGAATACACCCATGGAAACGAAGTTGAAGTTGTTGGTCGATACTTCGTCAAAATTGTTTGATGCCACACTATATAGACAGATTATTGGATCATTGATGTACCTGACAAACACCAGACCAGATATTTGTTTTGTCATGAACACCTTGAGTCATTTTATGGTAGAACCCATACATGTTCACCTTGTGGCTGCAAAACATGTGATGAGGTACCTTAAGGGTACATTAGATTGTGGTCTCAATTATGATGGAGATCATGATTTCACATTGAGTGGGTACACTGATTCAGATTGGGCAGGAAGTGTTTCTGACAGGAAAAGCACTTCAAGATGTTGTTTCAGTTTGGGATCAGCCATGATCTCATGGGACAGTACGAAGCAATCCATCATTTCTCTCATCACAGCAGAAGTAGAATACATTGTTGCATGTTCTTCCAGCTGCGAAGCTATATGGCTTCGAAAGTTGTTGACCGGCCTATTTGACCTAGAGATGGAAGCAACCACGATCATATGTGACAATCAGAGCTACATAAAGATGACAGAAAATCATGTATTCCATGACAGGTTGAAGCACATAGATATTCGTTATCATTACATCTATGACATGGTGCATAGAGGAGCCTTAAAGCTCCAGTACGTTAGCATGGATGAACAGGTTGTTGATGTGTTGACCAAGCCTCTATCTCGTGTAAAGTTTGAGCACTTTTGAGATAATCTTGGTATATTCCGAAAGGACCTTCCTCGAAAGGGAGATTAGTTGTTGTGATATGACTAGTACTAAGCTTCTAGCTTGATAGTTGTGGCGTAAAGCCAGTCTAGTATCTTTCATCCAGCTTGATTGTTGTGACGTAAAGCAAGATGATGTGATGTGACTAGTACTATGCTTTCGGCTGGATAGTTGTGACGTAAAACCAATCTAGTATCTTGCTTCCAGCTTGATTTTTGTGACGTAAAGCAAGACGATGTGATGTAACTAGTGTTAGGCTCCAATCTACTGATGTAAATTAGAGTACAAATGATTGTCAATCCGGTGTTTGTAAGACTTGGAGGCACATCCAAAGTATATGGATTTAGAGATAACTTTTATCTTTAATGGAGATAAACCAAAACCTATTCTAAGGGCTGAATATGAAAGAGATGCTAAGCTTATGTTCAGAAGTCCTATTCATAGATCTCATAACAGTAATCAACAATTGTTTTCCTAAAGAGTATCAACAGTAAACATTCAAGAGATGTTCGAACTAGTTCTAAGACTTATCAAAATGCTAGAAGGACAAAACTCTTATTCAAGAGATGCATTCATTATCTTCTTACATTCATTCATTAGAAACTATCATCAAATTAAATCAAAAGTGTTGAAAGCGTAAATAACTCAAAAAGCATGCATGACTATCTTAATGCTTGAAGGCAAACCACACATTGAATTCTTATTCAAGAAATCATTCACAATATGAGTAAGGCTTTGAAACATTAAGCATATGAATTAGCTATGGAATTCATCTAACTACAGCAAGATATGAATAAAACTCATCTACAGCAAGATCTAATCTAGAACATGTATCAAAGATTACTTGAAAAGAACATAAAGAAAGAGTGTACTAGTTTGGTAAAGGGGGCCCTCCAATGCTTCATTGGTACACTTGAGTTGTCTCAGCTAAGAAAGAGATCCAGTAGCATTCACATCATATCATATCATTAACAGGAAAAAAACGCAGAACTGATCTCAAGAGTGCAAAATCCAAAGTTTCTTCATTCACATCAAGGTTGTCTTACTAGTCTATGCTTAAGAGTATTTATACAAGAGTTTCAAAACTAAAAATGCTAATAAATCTCCTAAATATCATGATCAGATCCATAATATCCTAGGAAGGTCAAATTCCTCCTTCAGATCCATAATATATGGCCAAATCCCACGAAAATCCAAAATTGTCCATGATTTAAGGCTAAAACATGGTATTTTCTGCTGAAGTGGCCATGTTTGACCAGCGTTGACCAGACATCTGGAAGGCTCAGATCTCGAAGATGATAGCTCATTATCCATCCTTGTACATCAGGGAACATGAACCAAGTCTTAGATTTCTCCCAGGTGTCCTGCAAGTACACGAACCTAGGAGCAATTACGGGATTTAGTCAAATCCTGTAATTTCTGATAAATTATCAATTTAATGCCAAAATTTAGAAAACTCAATTCTTAAGCCAAAGAATGATAAATATACCTTGCATAAGCTGTTTTATGGAAAATATGGAATGAAATGAAGGCAAAATGGATGGATATAGAGGCAAAAGTGTGGTTTATAGAACAAAAAGGAAGCGTAAAAATGTACTAAACATCTCCCCCAAGAGGAAGTCTTTGCATGTCCTCATGCACAAAAATGTCCCTGAACTTATGTCACTGATCTTCTGCCACCTCTGCTACCTGCAATAATGTTTCCACATTCACCTGAGCTGTATGAAGTGATTTCATTCTTTTATATTTCTCTTTATATGCCTTTTTCTGTTGGAACCACTTATAGGCTTGTTTGGAGATTAACTTGTTCTGTTTTTGAAGCTTCTTGTTCTTCTTCTTCAAAGTTTCATTCTCCTCCTGTGTTTTATGGCTTTGAGTTCTCAGCATTTCATTCTCTGTTTTTATGTATCTTTCTAGGACTTCTATTTCCTTGATTTTTCTTTTCATTTTCCTTATTTTCTTATTTTTCCTATCAAGTTCAGATGTGGATGTACCAGCCACTTCTTCCATTTGAGGTTCTTCTTTCATGTCCCTGATTAATTGTTCCACATCTTCTCTCATTTGTTCATATGTGGATGTTTCATGTTCTTCAAAACCATCATTTCCCAATGATTGTGCCTCTAAAGTATGAATATGTGCATAATGTGCTTGTTGTGCTTCATCATCATTTTCTTGTATTTGGCCCTTTTGAACTTGTTGGCATTTTCTTGATTTCCTTTCATATGTGGTAAAAATCTTGTCTTTTTCCTTAAATTCTTTCTCTTTTATCACCATACTTCTTGTTCTTCTCCTCCCCATAGGCGGTTTTGAGCGTGTTGCCTTGGGGTTCTGTACTTCTTCCTCATCATCAGTCGCAACTAAAATTTGTTCATCTTCTTCTTCCTCCTTTATTGTTTCAAAACCATTTTCAATGATAAACTATTGCCAAGTCAAATTTTGCTTCTGTAGTTCATATATAATGATTATTTTAATAAAACCACAGTGATATAAACTCTTTTTTGTGTTCCTTCCTTGTTTCTGGACAGCCTTAGCCATCTTAAAAAGGCTTTGTAATAGAAAACAAGGCATATTGATTTCACAATCACCTTTTAAGTGTTGTAGCAATTTAATGTGATATAGGTAGATGATGCTAAACCTTCCCTCACAAGTTATAAATTTGTGTATGAGGTATGCTAATTCATCCCAAGGATGAATCAACCAACTCCTTGGAATTCCCTTTTTCCAATTTACTGTTGCTACCCTTGACCTGAAAATAAAAGGTGCCCATGATTTATCTTTGAAATGCTTGGTTTTGAAATATCTCTCTCCTATTTGAGGAAGTCCAGTGACATGTGCAATGCTATCTTCAGTTATCCTAATGGTAAGGTTTCCAACAGTATCCATTTCCCCATCAAATGAGTGAGAAAATTCTAAAGCAACTTCTTCACAAAATCCATCAAATTTTTCAAAGAAACCTATCCACTGTTTTTGCTCCAAAATTTGTATACAATCCCTGTGTATTTCTGATGTAACAAGCTTCCCTGGTTCATATCTAGATACCATACTTCCAAGTTTTAAGAGCAAGACCTAAAATATTTCCACTGTTTATAGAAAGGAGGTCTAAAAGCTTCAACCCTGCAATTCTTTTGACCAAAATTTCTTAAACTTTCAGACTCTGTTTGGATTTAATTATGTGCATGGTCTTCAATAAGATTTTTTGTTCAATAAGCAAAGGAAATCTCTTATTTTTTAAATTCCTAAGTTGTTCTATGTTCATAAAAAAATTATGCAAGGGCATACCTGGTAATTTCAAAAAATTCTCAGGCTTCTTGTTGAATTCTGGCTCAATTTCCCCTCTTTCAGTCGGCCTCTGCTAGAAATGAACTGCCTTGTTTTAAAAATGTACCACGGGATGTTGAATTTACACTTGGTTGTTCAATTATTTGAGTTTGGGCTTACCTTCAGTGGTCGACTCCTATTTGGATACATTCTCTACCTTTTCTCACCACGTATCTCCTTCAACCTCGGCGATTTCTTCCACAGAACGAAAATGTTGTATGTTGACAGTGAAATTGTCAACATACAATTCATTTTTTATCAGAGAATTTCGGGATAGGAATGCGTAGGAGGGAACAATGTGCTAGAGCGTAGGGATTTGGGATGGCATTGGCATGGTGAAACAGAGCATGCAATTTTGAAATGGAGGTAAGTGTATGCAGAGGTGCATCGGCGATTCAAGTCTGGGGAGCATGCAAGTGAGACACAGCCAATATGAAAATTGTTTGAGTCGTTTTGCTTTTATGAAGGAAAAACGTTGGAGGAGACTTTAAACAAGGGTATTTTTTTTTTAAATGGATTGTACAGTGATCATAGATGAAGGCGTTGCTATATGTGTACCTTTGTACTTCTCTCCTAGTTGCAATCATCATAAGAAATGGTTTTTTTTTCTTTTAAAATGTGTTCACTTGACTTATAACTCCCTAATTCGTTTCCAACCTCTTCATCAAGCATGAACCCTTCTTCTTATGACCCCTTTTTAATGTATATGCAAACCACCTTTAAGCTATTCAACAATACTTCAGTCTGTGTATGCAACTTATGTCTTCAGAAACAGAGCATTTGACAGCTGAAAACAAACAATGTGTTTTGTATTTGAAACCCGATCCCTCCTTATGACTCCTTTGGAAACCAAAAGTGGTTCCTTTAAGTACCATTTTTAATTCTTTTGAGGATGAAAATGAAGTGATGAAAAGATGATGTAGGAGAAAGGAAAGATAGGATATTTATCATTGCTTAGCTTAGGAAGAATTTCTCAAATTTAAAGCATTAAAAAGGAAAATATATACTAACTTGTTTGTTCATTGTGTTTTGCTTGACTGAAGTTGGATGGAATGTTGTTGTAAGTCTTCAATTTCCTCTTGTATTTCTTTTTATTAGTATCTCAGGTCCCTCTGCTGATTGGAATTGATTTTCTTCTCATGTCTCTTGCTGATTGAAATTGATTTTTTTCCTCAGGTCCCTCTGCTGAATGAAATGGATAGTTCTCAGGTCCCTCTGCTGAATGGAAATTGATATCTTCCTCAGGTCCCTCTGTTGATTGGAATTGATATTCTTCTCAGGTCCCTCTGCTGAATTGAATTGATATCTTCCTCAAGTCCCTCTGCTAATTGGAATGATATCTTCCTCAAGTCCCTTTGTTGAATGGAAAGGATAATTCTCAGGTCCCTCTGCTGAATGGAATTGAAATTCCTTTTTTTTTAATGCATGTTGTAGAAGGCTTGAAAGGTTTTCAAAATATATACCCTATCCCCCTTAGCCTTATTTATTGACTTGTCCTCAAGTCTCAGAGATAAATGTTTGTAAAACTTTTGAAGCTGAAAAATGAAACTAGAAGTTAATGATGAATCTTTTATATATATATATATATATATATATATATATATATATATATATATATATATATATATATATATATATATATA
>ML781914.1:847617-884314 GCA_009831015.1 Picea engelmannii | reverse complement strand
ACTCTAAAGAATGAATTGTGCAATTTTCTTGAAAATTTTGTCCTAAGATCTCATCTGCAGCAATGTATTTTGTGTCTCTTAATTCTTCTGAGATATCTGGTTCAGAAATGAAATAGTCTAATAGATCTTCATTGTTTTCCTCCATAAAATCAGAGGCTTGATTAATACTTAATATAGGTTGAATTACTTCTTCCTGTTGTTGCTTTGTTTCATCAAGCCAAGGTAATTGATCTATTACAGAAGGTTTTAGAGCAGGAGGATAAAGTGTGATTTGTTTCCTTTCAGTTCCATGTGAGATAATCATATTCCTTGTTCTACAACCGATGAAAGCATCTGTTGTGGCCAAACAAGGTCTTCCAAGGATCAATGGATGGCCTCCTAGATTAGATTTTGGTTGAAGGACCAGGAAATCTATTGCATACTCCCAAGAATCCAAAGAAACTGTGATATCTTCAAGTATACCTTCAGGAACTACTTTAGATCTATCAGCTAATTATAAGACCATAGTGGTTGGTCGAAGATTTTGCAGATTCAAAAGTCTCATTGTCTCTAATGTCATCACATTGATAGCTGCTCCTAAGTCAATTAATGTTTTAGAGATTGAAAAATTGTTGATTGTTATGGTTACCATTGCAATTCATGGGTCAACATATTTTTCGATTGAAATGGTATTTGACATTAGGCCTGCTAGATTTCCAATTACATGAATTATTGGTGGATCCTTCCTTATTTTGTTAATTTTCTTTGAACATAATTCCTTAATTGCTTTTGTATAGATTGGGATATCCTTAATAGCTTGCAATAAAGGAATTTTCACACAGACATTTCTTAATTCATCTAAGACATCAAAATCAAGAAGAGAGATTGGTAATTTCTCTTTAACCAACCTTTCTAGAAAAGGAGGTGTTTGGATATTTAATGTTTTACCCTTCTGGATTTGATTGTCTATTGGTAGCTTTTCTGTGCTAGGAATCTCCTCTTTTTCAATTTGTTTTTCTATTATAACAGAGGAATCCTTTGGTAGAACTTTCCCAGACCTTAAGTGGATATTTTGAAGAGGGAGGATTGAGTATGATGGCCCTTCTTCAATGTTATACATGGGTTTTCCACTTTATTATTAGGATTGGAGATTGGTTGGGATGGTAATTGAGTTGGTCTAGGTGGAGGTTGGTTAGATTCTAGTTGGAGTTGTTGTGGTTGGGTTAGTTGTGGTGCAGGTTGTGATGACTGAAAATATGAATTTTGTGGTTGATTATGCTGGAACTGTTGATAAGGAAAAAGTTGGTATGGTTGTTGGTATGGTTGTTGGTATGGTTGATTTTCTTGAGCATACCCTCGCCAACCTTGAGGAGGTTGGTTTTGGCTCTGTTGAGGAGGCCAATTTTGCCAAGGCATGGGTGCATTCCATGAATTTTGAATAGGAGTTTGAAAATTCTAAGGAAATTGTTGAGAGAATTGAGGAGCAAAATTTTGAGACATACCTGTGAAACGTGGCTGCCAAGGCTTCCTTGGTGCTAGGTAATAAAGAGATTCCATTCCTTGTCCTTCTTCTATGTGAGTAGTTTGTAGTTCTTTTAATCTTGGACAATCATCAGTGGCATGATTATCTGTACATAATCCACAAACTTGAATTCTGTCTAAAGGACATTCTCTCGGTGCATGTTTTTTTCTACATTTAGGACAATAGATGGCTAATACTTTATCTTGTTCCTCTTGCTTCTGTTTAGCTTTCATTGTGTCAATTTGCAAACCAAATGTGTTCATAATATCAGTTTTAAAGCTCTCAAATAGATTCCCTAATTCTGATTTAGTAACACCATTGGAAATTGATTTTGTTGACTTTGTCACAATATCTCTTTGTCCTCGTCCTCTTTTAGCTTTTCCCCTTGAATATTTCTTACATAATTCGGCAATTTTTGGGAAAGGAAGGTGAGAAATATCCCCTGCCCCCATTAAATTAAGAGCCTCCAAATTTTCATCTGAAATTCCCTTCAAAAAGATAGTACGAATGACATCTAAAGGAAGATTAGATTGCTTAGATTTGTGCATATTATAGAGAATTTTTTCTAGATATTCTTCTAAGCTTTCATCTTCACTTTGAGACATTTTAAATATATCTTCTTTAGAGTCTTTGGACTTACAATAGGGCTGATATTTTGTAAGAAATTTCTTTTTCATGTCATCCCAGTATACTATGGTTGCTTCTCCCAACCCCATGAACCATTTTAATGCATATCCTCTCAAAGTTGCAGGAAATAAACGAAGTTTTTGAGCATCATTGGTATATCCATATGTTCGACAAACGATTTCAAATTCAAACATGAAAGCATCAGGTTCTTCAGTAGACAAGCCAAAGAAATTTGGAAGAACAGAGGGAGGAATATTCTTCATTTTTATGTCATCTCCTAAAAGAGTTGGTGTATCAACTATAGGAAATGCAAATGTAGCATGTTCTTCTTCCTCCTCTTCATCATTTCCTCCTCCTCTTGTCTCTTCTCGATGTGATTCTCTATCCTCTCGTTCTTTCCTTCCTCTTTATTCATTTCTTTTCCTTTCTAATTCTCTTTTCATTCTCTCCATTTCTTGTTTATCAACTTCTGACATTGCAAAGAAGTTTTATGTTGTACAGTCAGAGATTTCTGTTGGAAAAAGAGGTTGTCCTATTTGTTCAAAAATAGTTTGCTTTTCTTTTTGCTTTCCTACAGAAGATATTTCTGATTGTATTTTTTTCTTCTTTACTTCATAAGCTAATAGAACTTGTCTTTCTATGAGAGTTAATCTTTGTCCTGAACATTGTTTTTCCTCTAATTCTTCCAAAGTGATTTTTCCAGCAGTTGGTGTAGTAGATTCGTGTTTTCTAGTTGAAGATGTTCCTGCTCCTATAGATGGTTGATTAGTTTTGGGGGGGGGTTGTTTTAAAAATCTGCCTTTATCATCCCTAAGTTTAGACATAAAGAAACATAACTTAAAATTAATTCTATGCTTTTTTTTTCTTTTTTTTTATGAATATATATGTTTTTTTCTTTTTTATCTCTAAATATGCCTCCCCGGCAACAACGCCAAAATGTTAGGCTCCAATCTACTGATGTAAATTAGAGTACAAATGATTGTCAATCCGGTGTTTGTAAGACTTGGAGGCACATCCAAAGTATATGGATTTAGAGATAGCTTTTATCTTTAATGGAGATAAACCAAAACCTATTCTAAGGGCTGAATATGGAAGAGATGCTAAGTTTCTGTTCAGAAGTCCTATTCATAGATCTCATAACAGTAATCAGCAATTGTTTTCCTAAAGAGTATCAACAGTAAACATTCAAGAGATGTTCAAACTAGTTCTAAGGACAAAACTCTTATTCAAGAGATGCATTCGTTGTCTTCTTACATTCATTCATTAGAAACTATCATTAAATTAAATCAAAAGTGATGAAAGCGTAAATAACTCAAAAAACATTCATGACTATCTTAATGCTTGAAGGCAAACCACACATTGAATTCTTATTCAAGAAATCATTCACAATATGAGTAAGGCTTTGAAACATTAAGCATATGACTTAGCTATAGAATTCATCTAACTACAGCAAGATATGAATAAAACTCATCTACAGCAAGATCTAATCTAGAACATGTATCAAAGATTACTTGAAAAGAACATAAAGAAAGAGTGTACTAGTTTGGCAAAGGGGGCCCTCTAATGCTTCACTGGTACACTTGAGTTGTCTCAGCTAAGAAAGAGCTCCAGCAACATTCACATCATATCATATCATTAACAGGAACAAAACGCAGAACTGATCTCAAGAGTGCAAAATCCAAAGTTTCTTCATTCACATCAAGGTTGTCTTACTAGTCTATGCTTAAGAGTATTTATACAAGAGTTTCAAAACTAAAAATGATAATAAATCTCCTAAATATCATGATCAGATCCATAATATCCTAGGAAGGTCGAATGCCTCCTTCAGATCCATAATATATGGCCAAATCCCACGAAAATCCAAAACTATCCATGATTTAAGGCTAAAACAGGGTATTTTCTGCTGAAGTGGTCATGTTTGACCAGCGTTGACCGGACATCTGGAAGGCTCATATCTCAAAGATGATAGCTCATTATCCATCCTTGTACATCAAGGAACATGACCCAAGTCTTATATTTTTCCCAAGTGTCCTGCAAGTACACGAACCTAGGAGCAATTACGGGATTTAGTCAAATCCTATAATTTCTGATAAATTTTCAATTTTAATGCCAAAATTTAGATAGAAAACTCAATTCTTAAGCCAAATAATGATAAATATACCTTGGATAAGTTGTTTTATGGAAAATATGGAATGAAATGAAGGCAAAATGGATGGATATAGAGGCAAAAGTGTGGTTTATAGAGCAAAAAGGAAGCATAAAAATGTACTCAACAACTAGTACTGTGCTTCTGGCTGGATAGTTGTGACGTAAATCTAGTCTAGTATCTTGCTTCTAGATTGAGTGTTGTGACGTAAAGCAAGACGATGAGATGAGACTAGTATTGTGCTTTCGGATGGATAGTTGTGACGTAAATCCAGTCTAGTATCTTGCTTCCAGCTTGATAGTTGTGACGTAAAGTAAGACGATGAGATGAGACTAGTATTGTGCTTCCAGCTTGATAGCTGTGACGTAAAGCTAGTCTAGTATATTGCTTCCATCTTGAGTGTTGCGACTTGAAGAAAGACGTTGAGATAAGACTAGTATTGTGCTTCCAGCTTGAGAAGTTGTGACGTAAAACCAATCTAGTATCTTGCTTCCAGCTTGAGTGCTGTGACGTAAAGAAAGACGTTGAGATGAGACTAGTACTGTGCTTCCAGCTTAAGAAGTTGTGACGTAAAGCCAGTCTAGTATCTTTCTTCCAGCTTGATTGTTGTGACGTAAAGAAAGACAAGTACTGAGCTTCCATCTTGACAGTTGTGACGTAAAGTCAGTCCTGTATTATGATGATGAGCCAGCCTCGTGCTGTGATGATGATGATGTATTAGTTTTATACTAATTCTTATTGATGCAAATGATGATTTCATTCCTTTGAGAATGATGATGTTGTCGAGGAAGAAAACTTTCGATGATTTATAGATACTCCAGTCAGTGTTCCAAGATGATATTGATGATGTTGTCCTCCTGATGATGTTGATGATAAAGGCCTCTCTCTCATCTAATGATGTTGAAGAATACCCTTCTTGTTAAGGGGGAGTGTTGAAATAATGTAACTGCAAAGTGTATTCTAATTATTATTTGATATATTATTCATTGGATCAATCCCCATTGTGGATTGATCATGTCGGCTACTGTAAAGGACCAAATCCCCTTTTGTGGATTGATCATAATGTAATTGTAATAGGCAGAAAGAGAAGTCAGCCCCAGAATATATTAAAGAAGCCCAAATATATATAATAAAGGTGGTTATAACCACCCAGAAGAAGAAGTCAGCCCTGCCAGTGAAAAGGCACTTCCACACGTGCCAGAATTGTATAAATAAGGAGGCTAGCGCCTCACTTAGACACACACTCACTTGTTCATTGAGAGACAAGCTTTGGAGCTGTAGTTGGAGAAGAGAGAGAGAGAGATAGGCGCATCTTTGGGAGAGGACTTTATGTACTTGTTTGAGTTATCCCTTGGCATTGTATTGGCTATCTATATTAAGGAAGTTTTGTTGGGTTTTCTGCCCCGTGAGGGTTTTCCAGGATAAATGATGTGTCTCTTGTGATTGTGTATTTCTCGGTGATTCTATCTTATGTTATTGTTATCTATTGAAATGCAAAGAACTATAATAATGGCTTAAATATTAACACTGATCAACAAAGTCTATGTCTAGTCCAACCTAGTACTTTCTCTTTGTACCTCAATCATGCATCACCAAACTGCCAAACTCCATATAAAGAGACAACCATCCACCAAAATGCATGGGTCATCAACCACTACAACCTCCAATTTAGTAGGATGTCCTTCAGGTACATGGTCCATTCAACCTCTTGATGAACTCCCCCTGAATATGAAACTCGTGGTTTTCTAGGCACCTCCCAGAGTCTACCCATATAGCATGCAGTTGACCCGTAACATGGATCACTCTAGGTGTTAAAGAACTATACAAAAGAGGTTTTTTCACTATAAATCAATAGGGATACATGACAAAGGGGTATCCCTATTGATTTATAGTGAAAAAACAATGTTCGTCATCAGTTTTAGTTTTTAAATCCATATTATCTGCATATTTAATATGGATTCTACAAGTAATCTCTTGCTTACTAGCACCAACTACTTCCAATGGAAATCCCATATGGAGGATTCATTAAGAAGTAAAGGATTGTACCAGATTACCTTGGGAAAGGAAACAACACCCACTGATGATGATAAGAAAGTCAAATGGGATAATAGGGATGACGAAGCATGTGGATTAATCGGAATTCCCATCTCTCCTTATTTAAGGTTCCACCATCAATCATTTGATCAACCCAAAGAAGCTTGGGACAAGATTGAATGTTTGTTTGGTAAACACAATATTATTCGAGCACAACAATTAGAAAATCAAGTACTGACTTTAAGTCCAAATGATTTGTCTTGCATTGAAGACTATCTATCTTTGTTTAAAACACTCAGACTTTTATGTGAAGAATGTAAGATAAAGATAGAAGAAGAGTGGTGCATCTATATTATACTTTCTAAGCTAGGTAGTGCATATTCTGTGTTTGTATCTATCTTTTATGCCATGCAAGAGGCTCTAGGGGCAGCTTATAAAATACCCAGTCTTGAGAAATTTTTTTATGCTTTGATTAGAGATCAAGATAAGCTTGTACAACTTGGAGTGATCAGCACTGTAGGTACCTCAAACAAATCCTTAGTTGTCCATTAGAAAGATAAACCCAAGAATACCAAGAAGAAACATCCTCGCCACCACAAAAATCAATATTAGGGTCCCAAACCCACTTAGACAACTTTTGATCCTAATAGTGACAAAGGAGCAAAATAGAAAAGTAAGAATACTAATAGACATTGAAACTTTTGTGATAAATATGGTCATGATTAGTCCAAATGTTTCAATAATATGGCAGCTTTAGAAGCAGCGATGAAGAAGCACAACATTTGTATTGATTCTACTTCTTCTTCTTCTTCTCATGGACATGCACTTTCTGCTTCTGGTTTCTCCTTCAATACAACTTCTACTTCTTCTTCTGATGAGTGGCTTATTGATTCTGGAGCATCTTATCATATGGCTAAGGATACAGACATATTTTCTGCTCTAAATGAATGTAACACCAAGAAAATGTTTGTTGGTGATGATATATATCTTAGTGTTGAAGGATCTGGAACAGTTCAAGTAGAAAACGGTCATTTTAATGATGTATTATGTGTTCCAAGTCTTTCTTGTAACCTTATATTAGTATATCAAATCACTCATTCAGGTGAAGGTAAAAGCGTAGAGTTTTCACCTCACCAAGTTGTAATCAAAGATCTAAAATATACTAAGCATGTTCTTGCAACTGGAATTGTTGATGATATTACCAGGTTGTATAGATTTGACAACTTTGGGTCATCATCTTTTTCATCATTTTTTGTTGCTCATAGAAATGACTTGAGCAAACTTTGGCATGAGCAGCTTGGTCATCTAAACTATCACTCATTTCAACAACTATGTAATCAACAGATGGTGATTGATCTTCCTCTTGTTTCATGCAGAGATGGTGTTTGTGTCGGTTGTGTTCTTAGAAAACATCATCGGGACAGTTTTGACAAACGTGCCTCTTGGCACACCTCGGGACCTTTGCAACTTGTGCACAGTGATTTGTGTGGTCCACTTTCTTCTCCTTCTTTTTCTGGGTGCAAGTATTTATTAACTTTCATTGATGACTTTTGTAGACGTACTTGGGTTTACTTCTTAAAAATTAAGAGCGAAGTTTTTGACAATTTTTTGGCCTACAAGGCCCTTGTAGAAAAGCAATTTGGACATCAAATTCAAAAGTTAAGAACAGATAATGGAGAATATGTGAAAAATAATTTTACAAGTTATTGCACTACACAGGGCATCCAAATGCAAGACAATGTTCCATATACACCACAACAAATGGTGTTGTTGAGAAAAAGAACCGCACATTAAAATAAATGGCTAATTATATGATCCAATCTAAGGGATTAAGTCTAAAGTATTGAGCGGAAGCAATCAACTATGCAAATTACATAGTTAATCACACTCCCAAAAAGGCTCTTAAAAATATAACACCGAAAGAAGCTTGGACTAAAATTAAACCAGGTGTAAGTCACTTCCGTGTATTTGGCAGTATAGCATGGGCTCACATTCCTGATGAGAAAAGGAAAGCATTGAAGCTTAAAAGTGAGAAGTGTGTATTTTTTGGTTATTTTGAATATGTCAAAGGTTATAGACTTCTTCAACCACATTGTAATGAAATTATTATTAGAAGAGATGTTAAATTTAATGAAAATATTTTGGCCTGCGAGCCTAATTCGGCATGTGTGCCTTCCTTGGCCTACGATCCTAATTCGGCAATTGTGCCCTCTTCGGCCTACGAGCCTAATTCGGGGATTGTTCCCTCTTCGGCCTGCGAGCCATCTTCGACGTTTGTGCCTTCTTCTCTTCTGGTTTCTTTTTCAGATGATGATAGTGAGGATGAAAATCCACCTCCACCTGCTGACCTTCCTCCAGATGAGTCCTTTGAACATGAACCAGCACCATCTCCACTGCTTCCTAGATGGGTCCATTCAACACGAGAAGTAGCTAGTGATCTTGTCGGTGATCCTTCATATCAGCGTCAAAAATGTTCACAGTTCCAGCAAGACTCTTCTCTTTTGGCTCAAGTTTCATAAAATCATGATCCAGAGACATTTGCAGAAGATTCAAGCCATCCAGTTTGGGATACAACAATGAATGAAGAGTATCGTTCTTTAATGGAAAACGATACTTGGGATATTGTACCTCTTCCAAAAGGAAGAAAACTTGTCAGATGTAAATGGGTCTACAGAACTAAGTATGCATCAGATGGAAGTGTTGAAAGACACAAAGCTCAGTTAGTTTCCAAAGGATTTTCCCAAGTTGAAGGAATTGACTATAATGAAACATTTTCCCCTGTAGCCAAAATGAATTCCATCCGCCTTGTTCTTTCCCTTGCTTCCTCACATAAATGGGAGGTCCATTAGATGGATGTTAAATCTTCCTTCTTGCACGGAGATTTGCAAGAAGAAATCTACATGGAACAACCTCGTGGCTATGTCCAGAATGATTCTAGCATTGTTTGTCACCTTAAGAAATCTCTTTATGGTCTCAAGCCAGCTCCTCGAGCTTGGTATGTCAAAATGGACAGCTTTCTTATTGCCACTAGATTATCTAGATGCCATTCTAATCCTAATGTCTATACCAAGAAAGTAGGAAGCCATCTCATAATCCTTGTCCTTTATGTTGATGACCTTATCCTTCCTGGTAGTGACTCAAAACTTTTAAACCATTTGAAAACCAGCCTTAAGAATAAATTTGAAATGACAGACTTAGGATTTTTGCACTATTTCCTTGGCCTCCAAGTTTTGCAAATGAATGAAGGAATTTTTCTTTCCCAGTCTCAGTATGCTTGTGACCTTCTTCGTCGCTTTCACATGGATGATTGTAAACTAACCCCTTCTCCCTTCCAATATGGAGTCAAGCTTACTGCCACCTGTACTTCTCCTGAAGTTGATGCCACCCTGTACCGTCAGTTAGTTGGTAGCCTCTTATACTTGACTCATACCCATCCTTATCTTTCATTTATTGTTGGTCTTGTTGCCCGGTATATGAAAACACCCCATGAAAGCCATTGGAAAGTAGCTAAAAGGATACTTCACTATGTCTGTGGTGCAATTCAGTTTGAGATACATTATAGTTCAAGGGGGACTCCCTTATTGGCTGGTTTCACTGATTCAGATTGGGTCGATGACCCTGATGATCGAAATTCTACTGCAGGTTATGTTTTCAGCCTTGGTTTCAGACCTGTCACTTGGGCTTGTAAGAAACAATAGACTATTTCACTTTATTCAGCAGAAACAGAGTACCGAGAAGCGGTAAATGCAAGTCAAGAATCCTTGTGGCTTCGACATATCCTTTCAAAGTTTGGATTCGAGCAACAACATCTGACCATCCTTTGGTCCGACAATCAGAGTGCCATAAAGCTTGCCAAAGACCCAATTCAACATCAGAGAAGCAATAACATCGAGCTACACATGCACTTCATCAAAAAGCTCATTCATGATCAAGTTATTGAAGTGCTCGTTTTCCCTATAGAAGATCAAGTTGCTGACATTTTCACCAAGTCTCTTACAAAAGCGAAGTTTTCCAAACTTTGATCTATGTTAGGAGTTCAGGAAGTTGTCATTAAGGGGGGATAGGCTCTAATGTCACCTTCCTTCTCCTGTTGTGTCAACATTGTAAATCCTTCAATCATATCCCAAGTTGTTCTTAAGGTTGGATGTTAGGATATTTAGACACTTAGGAGTTAGTTAAGATCTACTTGGTCTAATGTGTCATTAGGTAAAAGTGTGCTTCTTTAGTATGCATTAGTATGCATTTGTAGTTAGGAAATTTGACGGTCACGATATGTTCTCAACATAGAGTGATTCGACGGTTCATACTCTCCTCGATCTTAACGGCCATTGATCTGTGGATTAACACCCGATTGGTCCATGATCTCTATTTAAAGAGCATGGAGGGTCATTTGCTGATGATCGATTGTGAGAAACTCTCTTGTAAAATATCTTTGTAATCTTTTTCTTTTGCATTAATAAACTGCTCCAAGTAGTCGCGTTGGTTGGGGTCGTGGATGTTTCCCCGTAGGGGTTTTACCACATGAAAACATCAGTGTGTTGATATTTGATCTGGTTATGTGAGTGGTTACTGAAGGTGTTCGTCCTCTGTTGGAATACATGTGTTGTCGAACAATGGAAACTCATATATCTACACTCCATGCTCTATGCATACTCTTGGCAATCATCTTCTTAAAATACGATAGTTCTCCTCGAGCTGGTCCACTGAAATCTACAGATAAACAGGCTGGAATGCACAAAAAAATCTCCATATTCGAGATCAAATTCTGAAATTAGAGAACCCTTATCCTTCTCCATTTTGATAGCCTCATTGAGTACTTTTCCCAACACCCAACACTTATGTACACAGACTCTTGGTGCTAGATATTTTGATCTCAATGGTGCCAAAATTTTATTTTTAATTGCAGTGGATTCTTTAACATGCAATTCTAGAGAGCATATATTTTCTTGTGATTTATTTTGATTTGCAAAAGTAGTACTTTTCCTATAGTTTATTTTTATTTGAAACAATAGTACTTTTCCCCTTTTTAAGACTCTAGTGTATGGCAACGAAATCACTTTTCTTCAACGAACATTTGAAAATGGCCACAAGATTTATTGTGGTCAAAGACCTCAATTAGAAAACTTTGAAAACTATGGTTGTGGACAAAATCCAACCAAGCAGCCAAGGGAAACAAATTTTGACCAAGGGACACATCAAAAATATTTGGAACATTATAAAGAAATTTGTATGGATAAAATAATAATTGAATAAGAATATATGAATATAAGATATATGAGATAATATGATTGATTACAAATGAGGGCCCCATATATATACCTAGGTGGGAATGCCCTTTCATTAATAATCATGTCCTTTGAGACATGTCATTTCATTATTATTAATTATTATTTAATGATATTTATATTTGTTACATATTATTTGTTACCAGTTTTAAGCATTTTCATTTGTATTAAATACTATGTAAACATATTAATTAATTTAACCGTTTTCATTGTGTGATTATACATGAATGGAAAGGTAATTCCCATAATAAAGAATAAGGCATGGGTTCTTCCAAACAAATTTAAAATGGATTAGATTGATCTCTGTGTCCAAATCCCTGTAATCATTAATTAAAAGATCAATCACATATTTCACAAATATATGCACAATGTACAAGGGTTTGGAAGTACCGGGGCATATCGTTGAGTCTTGACTTCGAAATTCAGATTTCACAACTTCAAAAACAATCACTTAGCCACATATACCTCGTTTTGAAAGGGCCCCTGCATTAGATATAAATATAACCAGGTAAACATAGTTCCCAGAAATGGAAAGAAGGATCTTAGGTCTTTATATAGAGACAAATCATTCCCTTGTAACCACTTGTTCCATAAAATTAAGGCAGTTTTCTCTAAAATAATCCCCATACCATGAAATTGGGGTGAACAAAAGTAAGAAGCATTATTTTCACCAAATGGAGAGTGAAATCATTACCAAAAATCCTCATTGTTGGAAATTTGGGAAAATGGAAGGTTGCAACTCAAATTTCAAGGGCGATAACTAATTTTCCCCCACTCCCTCATAAATAAGCATGGGTTAATGCTCTATACATAAAAATAAAAATAAAAACAAACAAATTTAAATAAATAAATTGGCAGCGGTAATAATCAATCGTGCTACAAATCAAAAAATTCCCCCCAACCAAAATTTGGAACCCCTTAATTTCACCCACGGGCAAAACTTCGCCCCTAAAATTTTCATTAATCTTTTCACATATGTCAAATTATGTGTTGAGATAGACCTAAGTCAACGACAATTGAACAAGATGTTCTTACAATGGGTTCAAGTTCTGGGTTATGAGAATATTGTTTTTCTTTTTCAACTCTACCAACAACCACAACATCTCTAGTATTCTTGTTCTCATGCATGTGCCTACCCAAAAGGAAACAAAGGCATAAACCTAAATGAAAAAGTTGGCAGGCATGTGAGAAAGTGTATCCAAAGGATGAAGCAGATTATATCGGTGCCAATAAGCCATTTTCTTCTCTAAAGAAGGAGAGTATTGTTTGTCTAGAAGTGTCAAACAAGGATAGAGAAGAAGGCATGAATAGTGAGATTTTCTCTTCAATGATGGTAGCTATAACTTAATCCCCTCCAAAGGGAATGAAGAGACTTCACAAAACCTGTGTCTTTGATTCTTATAAGAAATTATAAGAAATTGATTCCCTCTCCAAATCCTAACCACTTAAATATTGAATTACACTTACTTACTATGGACATGTCTTTAAAATATTATTTTTCAAAGGGAGAGAAATGATATATATATTATGGTTGTAATATTATTCATGTAAGTTCAATATACAATTGAAGAATGTAGTTTCCTTTCTCTTTTTAATAGAAATGAAGATTTTTTTCTTTTCAAATTTAAAATAATAATAATAATAATTTGATGTAAAACAATTACAATATTGTTGTATTAAACACATTCAAATTATTAATATTTTGAAAAAAAAACATAATTTAAAAAAATGTTCACATGGTCGTGGTGTCAGCCCACGAGTTTTTCGTTTCTATGTTCATGCCATCGGTATGTTCAAACCGACATTTTATTCTTACAGTCCTTCGCCGGGGCTGTTCAGCAGCAAATAAAAGCTGAACGGATGAATGCTCATGCTCACTATCACATATATCGGAATCGTTGGCCGTAAAGTTTTCTTTTGAATGACTGCCTCGAATGTTTTCTTTTGCAAATGATTTTGTAGATTAGGAGCATGAAAAGGTATTCTTTGGAATATTGTAAACAGCAGGTTGAGGTTGGAAAAGCATTGTATTTTTGTGCATGGCAAGAGAGCACAGGTAACTTTGCAGTTCTAACTGATGGCATGTGTGGGGTTGGGAAGATGTCTTACCTCTTTTATTAGGTGGAATGAGTGTCTTATCCATCTTAAAAAGTGTAGACGGCGCTGGTTAGTTAGAGACAGGATGCAAATGTTTTCGGATGTTTGAGAAAAGACAATGTTCACATGGTCGTGGTGTCAGCCAACGAGCTTTTCGTTTCTATGTTCATGTCATCGGTATGTTCATACGGACACTTTATTCTTACACTCCTTGAAAACATTCTGCATGGCAAGAGAGCATAGGTAACTTTGGCAGTGATAACTTATGGCATGTGTGGGGCTGGGAAGATGTCTTACCTCTTTTATTGAGTGGAATGAGTGGCTGATCCATTTTTAAAAGTGTAGACGGTGCCCAACAAGCCGTGCTTAGTCTGGAAAATCCAGTGGAATCAGTCCATCTTCGACCACACTTTTCACTCTTCCCTTATTTTTTATATGAATTTGTTGTTAAAAATTCTCATTGCTGAAATGGTTAACAGTTCCATCTTATGTTAAAATATAAACAGGTTGAATAAATGTTTTGAAACAAAAGTCTTTTTAATATTTTAATGGAATAGTTTCATCTTTACCAAGTAAATCGTGCCCACATTAATATAATTTTCTTTTGTATTTAAGTTGTAACATTTTTCCATTTATGGCTTTAAATTTTCTGGATAAATACGCTTGTATTTTTTTCCTTCGAAAATGCAGTTGTGATTATGCGAAATAACTGAAATTAATTGTCACCAAATGTACTATCAGAGTTTCTGTAAATTTTCTTATTTGTGTAGAATTTGATTCTTTCCTCTCATATAAACCATTATTTTTTAAATTTTCTTATTTGTATAGAATTCGATTCTTTCCTCTCTCATATAAACCATTAATGTTTATCTCATGTAAAGCTTCCGAGTTGTTACAAAATAATGGAAGAATTCGTGGTAAATCTGCTCTGTCCAACGATTTACTCGGACCCCGAGTCCCCGAGGAGCCCTATCACAATAACAAAAATTGCAGTTAATGAAAATGGCCTACGGTATAACCTAGCAGACACAATACAATGAAATACATAAACAATATTCATGATTTTTTATCATTAAATTTCATAAACCTGCGGACACTGGTGCATTTTCGTGACTAACGTAGGCTCTATATTGAGCGTTACAATATTTCAATCTGGTAGCATTAATTTAGAGTATCTATATTTTGTGTTATAAAATAGCAAAAATTAGCCAATCACCTTGATGTGGGTAATTTAATTAAAGGCCCCTCCTGTCATGCTTTAATAGAGAGAAAACATTATCATTAAAGATAACTTTAGAAATATAATTTAGAAAGTGTTATAAAAAATCTATACACTCTTAATTGTAAATCGTCGTCCTCATATGATTACACACAACTTCAGACAGAAAGAAGTGAAATTATTCCTTACTTTTTAAAATTATTTTAAATTTAAATGTGGTAATTGTATATAGTTTAAAATGTTTTAATGTGTGATTATTTATAATAAAGTAATTATGAAATATTTGTAATATTTGGTTTAATAGATAAAAATTAGTTAATTTAAATTATAGATAAAGAATTGAATTTATTAAATGTGTAAATTGGAAATTTGAAAACATTTACAACACTTGAAATAAAATGTTAATTTTTTTTAATTTATTTAAATCTACACTTTAAAAAGAATTAAAGTGATTTAAATTCAAAGAATCTATTAAGTATGAAAAAAGATATATTTTTAAAGTTTGATTATTAAGTAAATGAGACTAACACACTAATGAAGGCACCATGTGAGCCTTCTATGTGTTTATGTCTCCACAACACTTGTGGATTAATATGTTAAAAGGGTGACAATGATATGTAGCATTGGCCTTCCAAATGGAAGAGAATTTCAAAAAAAAAACACATCATCTGGTAGAAAACCTAAGATGTAGATTTAAAACTGAAATAACAGTAGTGGAATAGATAGACATATGTAAAAATGTGTCATATGTTGATTTGTAAACAAGGGACTTATAGCCCACTAGCTTCACCGACACAAATCCATTACAAAATTGAAATTTTTTGTGTTCTATATTTTATGCAAAGAGATTTTTTTTCTTTAGAATGACTTATAAGGCTTCCATGCTCAATGCAAATATGGATGCAACTTCTACTTCAAATTTCTTTGTTCACTATTATCCAATAGGCATGTATGGATAGTTTCATTGTTAGCATTGCAATGCCAAAGAAAACACCAACATCTTGAAAATATTTGCACCCTGCATGTGCTATAAGAAAAATAAACCATTGAACAATAATATGCCAATTGTCAAGTCTTCATCTAGAAGGGAACATAGACCCTCGCCCAAGTCCTCAAGGAGACAGAACTTGGGGTTTCTCTGACACCCAAGTGTTGCACCAGTTGGGAAAGTGGGTGCCTTGGGAATGCGAACGCACCAAGGGTATTTCCCAAGTATGAACTGACCAAGAGATTGGGGTGTGTCGGCATGAGGAGAACACCAAGGTTGGGGCACGTCGGTCCCAAGGGGAAGGATGGTTGACAAGCGCATGGATTTGTTTGGGCAACCAGGTTCATGAAGGGGTGCGATGATTCATTTGGGTGACAAGGTCTGTGAAAGGGCATGGCAATTTGTTTGGGTGTGATGGTTCGTGATGGTGACCTTTGGAGTCCCTATAAGAGAACAAGGGCACACAACCAAGGGAGGAAGATATGAAGAATAAGGAAAGAAAGATCAGTTATTTGATTCTGAGGCAGACTTAGATGAAGAGGGGTGACCTCTCTCAAGGGCCAAGTCGCTCCACATATGAGAACTTGTGTTTCCTTGAGGGGATTCTATGATTCTGAGTTGGTGACCATCTTTCTCGCTGAGTTTGGGGGAATTTTTGTTGTAGGTATGAGGAGGCATGCTAGGAGACAGAACCACAAGTCTGTGGGAAGCCTTGTGACAGAGAAAATACGGGAAGTATGTGATTGAGGGAACATCTGAGGTGCACCGAAAAAGGTTGTGGAGAAGGTTGCAACATATATTCTTGGTGTGACGAGTCTGTGTATGAGTGTCTTCGTGAGGTGAGGCAAGTCGTGTGACTCCAACCTATTGTAAATCAAGTCAATAGTGCTCATATTGTAATTTTTTTGCAATAACAAAGACATAGTTGGGTGTAAGGCTTGGTTTGTACCGCCTGCACTATATCTATATTTCTCTTGTTTATTTCTCAAGTGTTCTCTTCATTTCATGAATGTATGCTTATATATGATTAATTGTTAAGTTGTTAACAATTGTTTAAGTATACAATAGTTGCACTAGAGTAGGAGTGTGACTCGTTTGTAGCCTAGAACAAAATATGGGTATGCTCTATGTGAAGAGGTGTAGTCCAGATGAAGTATCCTTGGTGTTTCCAAGCAGCCAAGTGAAAAATCTTGTGGTGTTGCACACCCTCAAGAGGTGGACGATCGCAAGATTTGGCTAGGAACATTGTGGGGACGTGACAGATGGTATCAAGGAAAGTTTGTTGTGAAGACAGATCAGTGGGGGAATTCGCAAACTTGATGAAACGTTCGATAGAGAGAACTGGTTCATCGCAAACTTTGCATTAGACTTACGATAGAGGTTCGATTGACAATGCAGTGGAAGCTTGGTCTAGGAAAACACCTTGTATAGACCAAGAGTAGAGTTTATGATGAGACGAAGCACTTGGATAGGGCGGGTGATCGTAGAATTCATTGCAAAACTTATCATAGAGTTGATCGCAAAGGAAATTTGGGCGCAGACTTGGTGAAGGCTCGGTAAGGTGGATCGATCTTTCACAGAGACAGTCTGGGCACTCGATTGGTTTGATGTGTTACGGAAGTAAGTGTCAAACCTGTTGGGCACACCTTGGAGATACCAGGTGCAAAGTTTGTTGGGTGAACCGAGCACTTGGGAAAGGTAGATGAACGTAGGATTTGTTGCACAACTTGTTTCAGACCTGACCACAGAAGTGAATGTAGAAGTGATCGCAGAGGGTGATCGACGAAGTGATTGTAGAGGGGAAAATTTTTGTGTTGTAACAAGTTGAAGAACTTGGGTGAACAACTTGAGGCAACCTAGAGGAGCTCTGCAACAATTAGTCGGTTGGGCACATTTCCATCATGATATATTTGTGTCGTGCATCACTGAGAACAACAGTTGAGTTGAGTTGTGTTGTTGGAAGATTGGGTTGATTGCATCCTTTGGAAGAGGTAGCTCTTCATAGAGTTACAACAGTTAGTTAACAACGGTATGATTTGACAGTTGGGTAGTGGGTGCATAATGCCTTAAAGTGGAAGCAGTCAAGGTGCAAAGATGGGGACTTAGATATTTTTATGAAGTGGACGGATGGAGTCAACCTTGTATCCCAGTGAAGGTATTGCAAGCTTGTAAATTTGTGGACAGTGATTGAGTGGAGTTCATGTGGAGAGTCGATTGCTTGGGAAAGTGAAGGTCCAAGACAATAGACTTGAACCATGGGTACAGCCAAGGATGTCATTGGAAAGGTATGGCTGGATTTGAGTTCTTGCATTTCCTAAGTGTTGCGATGATTTCTTTGAAGGGTAGTCGGATGACTTGGTCATTCAAGTGCAATCCATTTTCGTGGTGAGAACTGGCATAATTTAGGAGGACTTAAGAGGTGCAAATTCAAAAAATTATTGTAGCATTTTGGGATTCCTTTTTTAGGTGAATGTACAAAGAGCTTGGGGTGACCTTCTTGGACAACTCTTGTGGTGGACTGAGGAAAATTTAGATGCATCCATGGAGGTGACTTAAGGAAGATCCCTAAATCTTTGATGAGGCGCATTGGATAGGACGTTGTCGTGAAGTAGGCAGTGAAGACTATACCGATTGAGTTTGAGAGGATGGGTGAGGCACCTTGGTGCTTGGTGCCTTAGCAAGATTTGTTAGGTCATGCAATGACCTTATAGTCGCGAGGACAATGCTAGAGTTTGGATGCTTGCAGTAGGTGCAAGGAAGTTGCATTCTAGGAGATGGATGGAGTCAGCAAATAACTCAACCTAGAAAATTTGGCAGTCAACCTAAATGTGTAGAACTCAAAACAAATGACTTTGGTGGTTTTCGCTCACCTTTGGTATGGGAAATCGGATAAGGTAGAGTGAACCTTGGTGACTTGTGAATGATTGTGCGATGGCTCGGAGATTCAGGAGGGTCATTAGTTTGGGTTGGAAGAAGCATTGATGTGAATGTGCCTAAGGCATGTAAGTTCTTTGAGGTGACTCATTCTACTACTTCAAGCACTTTGGACATTTTGTTTGGACCTTTGAGTAGTGTGAATGCAGTGGCCAGACTCATCGCAAAAGTTGAGTTGCGGAGATATGACTGTACGAAAGGAGGTGAGTTGAGCACTTGCCTTCATTTGGAGGATTGTGAGAACATGACTATTGCAACATGAAGAGATTACTTGGGAATGGTTATTTCTCTTGTGTGGAGCAACATGGTTGAGGATGAATCCTAACCATTCCCAGGCATAGAGAGGTAGACACAACAACATAGCTAGGTGATGAAGTAGTGAGGAAAAGGCATTCTAGATGGATAGTACTTAGTGCAGCAGATTGACTAATTGTGTCATGAGGTAGAAAATGGATTCAAGTTGTTACGGATGACTTTATTTTGGAGTGACTTCATAGTGCAGAAAGGTGAGGGGTGACCTTGCCTTGGTATGAGATTGTTGTGCGAATGGACAAAATTATGAAAGTCAAAGTATGGGTGCACCAGTAGGTTCAAAGTGTAGCACTTAAACATTGTGGAAGACCTCCTTGATGAATATCAGGCAATGACAATGGAAATGAGGCAAGGGTGGACACTTTCCATAGTCTTTGGAGTTGGATAGAGTGATGGATATGCGAAATAAAAGACTAATTTTAGGCATGAGGAAGTGTATTTTCATGATTATGGTGTGACGGTTGGACTAGCTACCCAATCAATCCAAGGCATGGATGTTACACACCAAAATGTCACTTAAGTGTCGCACTTATTTACACCTAAGTGTTGTAAAGTGTCGTATTCACCTTACTAAGTGTCGCATGCACTTTGTCAAGTGTCATATGCACCTTACTAAGTGTTGAATGCACTTTACCAAGTGTTGAAACTCCTTGACACCATTAAAAAACATTTGTCACAATCCCTAGTCAATGTGGAGGAGAAATATATCATATGCAGGTCAAAATACTATGTGCATATGTATTATTCATTATTATTCATAAAAAGGAAATTAATTTAGTGTGAGAATCCACCTCACATTTAGTTTCCTAATATGAAGGAGAAGTTGAGAGTCTCATGGATGGTTGAGATATTTCTCAAACCAAAAATCCTAATTTGGTGGATATTGAGAGATATTTCTTCCTTAAAATCCTTGAGAGATATTTTCTGCCTAAAATCCTTGAGAGATATTTTCTCCCTAAAAATCTTCGAGATCCCAATTTACTGGATCTAGTGAGTGAACTTCTCCATGGTGGTTAAGCCTCCAAATCCTATATAATGAGGGCATTCCAAGGTTATGGGGGGAAGGAATCCATAACAGTATCATCATTTTGATTCAAGACTTTCATGCAAGGGTTGGGCAAGGAGAGATTGGATAAGATTGTTGCGACATCAATTTGATTTGTAAGTGCTTTCTTTTGGCTTTCCATTTAAATATCAACTTGGCCTCTTCATTTCATTATGTTTTTCATTCTAATGTCTATGCTTAAGTCAAATCAAGTATAGATAGATATGTTTTATCTAATCACATAGAGTATCAGAAAGGATTTATTTGTTGTTCATTGCATGTCCCAACTCGCACTAAGGAGCTTAGAGATCAAGCATGAAGCTTGGAGCAGTGAGGACAAACATCAAAAAAGGGACACCATACTTTTTATCTTTCTTATTTTGATTGGTTATGAACTAGATATATCAGGAAAGTAGCAACCATTTGTTTACTATTGATTAATTGGGTTGGTTTTCATTGATGCCAACCCTTGAAGAAAGTTCGGTAGAGAATTATGGTAGCACAAAGGTTTGGGTAATGGACCCAATTTGTTTGATGGATAATGGTATGAATTTTGATATATTTGTAGGTAGAACTATTCTATATGGATATTGCATATCATGTCATTTCCGGTGGTATGTGGAACGTCACATAACTCCTCACAGTTAGAGAGTTATGGCCATGTGAAGTTGGAGAACCCTCATGAGTCATCTAGAACCCCCAAAAGGTCAAAGTAGTCAAAGTGTTTGCAAAATAAATTATTTAAATAATAAAGTTAATGGAGAAATCCCTAAAATAAGGAAAGTGGGATGCTACATGAAAGTATAAATAAGAAGCAAGGCTCTCTCATTTAATCACACTTGAACCTATTGAATATCATTGAATATCTATTTTGTGAAAGGTTATTTGGGCAGGTATTATTGATAGAGAAAAGTGTGGCAGGAAAAGTGCAGAAGAAAAAATGTGGCAAGAAAACTGTGGTAGAAAAAGTGTGGCAGAAAAAGTGCAGCAGAAACATCACGGCAGAAATAGTGTGGCAGAAAAAGTGTGGTAGAAAAATCACGACAGAAAAAGTGTGGCAGAAAAATCGTGGCAGCAACATGGTTGGGGTCTATTTATGAGAGATATGGCACATCTTGTTTGAGGTATGTTTTGTGAGCTAAGGTTTAGCTCTTGAGATGGTATTGGATGTTTAGTATTGTTGCATATATCAGATTTGTTGAGGGATACAATTAGTATTTTGTTGTTGGTATTTGGCATATGGTTATTGGTCTTTTGGTTGTGATGTGTTGTTGAAGTTGTTAGTTTAGCTTGAGGCTATATAACAGTGAGGTTTTGGCACATGGTTTGATGTAATGGTTTATGGTATTTGTTTTATGGATAGAGTGATGAATTGTTAGATAACTTTTGATGGTTATATTGGTGTATGTCTTTGGTATATGGTTGACGTACATTTTGAGTACATGGTTGAGACAAGTAGTTGATGAGTTGGCACATACATGAGGTGTGCAGTTGATGCATGATTGGTATATACTTGGGTACATGGTTGGGACAAGTAGTTGATGAGTTGGCACATACATGAGGTGTATAGTTGATGATGTTGGTACATCTTGATGAGTCATAGTTTATGTATATTTGATGCATGGTTGGTACATATTAGGTGCATGGTTGATGCACTCATTGATGGTATAGGTTGAGGTACAGGTTGGTGCATGGTTGATGCACTTTTCTATGGTACAGGTTGTTTGGACAGGTTATTTGTACATGGTTGATGCATTTGTTTATGGTACAAGTTGAGGTACAGGTTGATGTATGGTACATGTTGGCACAGGTTATTGGTACAGGTTGATTGGTACAGGTTTACAGCAGTATATCTCATAGTGATAGTGTGACAGTGGTTCCATAATTCTACTTATATGTCATGGCAGTTGGACGGGGCAAGGGCAGGTGGTTGTAGCCACCTTCCGGTTGTAGCCAAAGAACATAGGGGGTTGTAGCCTCCTTCTAGTTGTATCTAGAGAATTGGGGATTTGGAGATTCCCTAAGGTTTTATCCTGAGAAACTAGGGGGTTGGAGCCTCCTTCCAGTTGCAACTGGAAAACAATGGAAGTTGGTGCTTCCAATGAATGTAATTCTTAAAGACATATAAGAAAAAGCATTATGTGGTTTTCTCCCACTTTGGGTTTCCACTTAAAACACGGGTGTACTATGTATGTGTGTGATTGCTCATTTGTTCATTGTTTATTTACTCTACAACTATTGGATGATAATGCTACATTGATATAACACTTTCATTTTATGGTGAAAAGGGATTAAATTTCTCTATTACTGATTCACCCCCCCTTTCAGTAATCCAACATTTACTTCTTTATTTGGACCAAACAAGGGGTCTTGGTCCAAAGGGGAGCTTAACCTGTCCATGGGGTAATATTTCTCATAACAAAAAAATGGTGATTCCACTAGGGAATGGAATTTGACTTGTCTTTCCTTTGATTTGTCTAAAATCTTTTTTTATGATTGGAACTTGTTTGTTTGATGTTTGATTTTGGATTTTTCATCTTCCCTCAACTTCATCAAGAATTTTACAGAATCCTTGACTAAATCTCTGTTGAGTTTAAGCATTTGTGTGTTTTTTTCAAGCACTTTTAGGACCAACACTCCCCCACAGTGGCTACCAGGGTTTGGAAGTATCGAGAGGCGTATCATTGAGTTTTGGTCTTGAATTTGAAATTCAGATTTCAAAACTTCAAAAACAATCACTTAGGACACACACCTCATTTTGGAAGGGCTCATGTATTAGATATAAATATAACCAGGTAAGTGTAGTTTCCATAAATGGTAAGAAGGATCTTAAGTCTTTATATAGGGACAAATCATTCCCTTGTAACCACTTGTTTCAGAAAATCAGGGCGATTTTCTCTAAACTAATCACCATACCATGAAATCGGGGTGAATAAAAGTAGGAAGCATGATTTACACCAAATGGAGAGCAAAATCATTATCAGAAATCCTCATTGCTAGAAATTTGGGTGAATAGAAAGTTGCAACTCAAATTTCACAAGTGATAACTAATTTTTCCCTCTCCCTCATAAATAAGAATAAACTAACCCTTTTATACATAATTAAAAAAAATAAAAATAAAAAAATTGAAGGTGATAATAATAAATCACTACAACTCAAAAAAAAATCGCCCAACCAAAACTTTGTGGTGTCAGCACACAAGTTTTTCGTTTCTATGTTCATGTCATCGGTATGTTCAAACCGACATTTTATTCTTACAGTCCTTGAAAACACACGCACAACGTTTTCATCTTCGTCGGGGCTGTTCACCAGCAAATAAAAGCTGAACGGAAGAATGCTTATTCTCAGTATCACATATATCGGAATCGTTGGCCGTAAAGTTTTCTTTTGAATCACTGCCTCCAATGTTTTCTTTTCCAAATGATTTTGTAGATTAGGAGCATGAAAAGGTATTCTGTGGAATATTGTAAACAACGGGTTGAGGTTGGAGAAGCATTGTATTTTTGTGCATGGCAAGAGAACATAGGTAACTTTGCAGTTCTAACTGATGGCATGTGTGGGGTTGGGAAGATGTCTTACCTCTTTTATTAGGTGGAATGAGTGTCTTATCCATCTTAAAAAGTGTAGACGGCGCTGGTTAGTTAGGAAAATCCGGTGGAATCCGTGGTCGATCCATATTAGACCACACAAGAGGGATTTGTGCAACTTCACTTTTCACTTAATTTATTTATGAAATTGTTGTAGAATATTGCCATTGCTAAAATGGTTTATCCATCATAGCTGTACTTTACAGTTCTCTACATGCATATTTGTGTATTGGAGTAATTGGTTCTCTACATGCATATTTGGACAAGGCAAAGCTTTGCAAAAAAAAATTGGACAAGGCAAAGCTTTGCAAAAATTTTCCTGTGGATCAGTTTATTTTTACATAAATATTGAGGGGATTTTCCTTTAACCATGTAAAACTTCAACTAACTACAACACTCAATTCTTTCCCCGCTCATATAATTATTATTCTCAGAAAATGCTTCGGAGTTGTTACAAAATAATGGAAGAATTCGTAGTGAATCTGCTGTGTCCAACGGTTTTCTCGGACCCCGAGGAGCCCCGTCACAATAACAAAAATTGCAGTTGATGAAAATGGCCTACGGTATAACCTCACAGACACAATACAATGAAATACATTAATAATATTCATGAATTTTTTATCATTAAATTTCGTAAACCTGCGGACATGATGCATTTTCATCTGGACTCCAAAGGAGTTTGGGCATTTGCGTGTAAATGAGTTGGACTCCAAATGAGTTTGGGCATCTGGACTCCAAATGAGTTTGGGCATTTGCGTGTAGGTTCTATGTTGATCATTACAATATTTCAATCTGTGAGCATTATATATATATAAATAAATTTAGAGTATTTAAATGTTGTGTTGTAATAATAATAATTTATTTTTAAGGTTATAGTTAAATTGGTGTATGAGATTATTTTGTTTGTGAGATAAGAGATTTTATCATGCAATTATTTGATTGATAAAATTTAAACAAATATATATACCTTATTTTTTATTTCTTCTAGTTTAAATTTATAATCTTCAAAAAAAATCATTAAACCCACTAAAATTATATAAAATAACAAAAAATAACCTATCTACATAATATGGTAATTCAATTAAAAAAGAAAACATTATCATTAAAAATAACCTTTTAAAAATATAATTTAAAAAGTGATATAAAAATATATACATTCTTAATTGTAAGCGGTCGACCTCATACTATGATTAGACAACACAACATTACAAAGAAGTGAAATTGTGTTTTTAAAACTACTTTAAATATAATAATTGTATATAGTTTAAAAAGTTTTAAATTTGTTTTAATATATTATTATTTATAACTAAATATTAAAGTAATTATGAAATATTTATAATATTTAATTTTAAAGTAATTATGAAATATTTATAATATTTAACTTTATTAAAAAATATAGTTAAATAAAATTATTAATAAAAAACTCATTTTATTAAAAAAATGTAAATTGGAATTTTTAAAACATTCTCAAATAATTATAATTGATTAACACTATTTAAATTTAAATTTATATGAATTTGGACTCTATTTAGTATTAAAAATATCAATACATTTTTAATGTTGAATTATTATGTAAATGAAACTAACATACTAATAAAGGTACCAAGTTTATATGTGTTTATGTCTCCATATCACTTGTGAATTAATATGCTAGAGAGTGATATGTAGTATAGATAGTGATATGTAGCATTGACTTTCCAAGTGGAAGGGAATTTCAAAAAAACACATAATTGAGTAGAAAACTTAGGATGTATATTTAAAACTAAAAATAATAGTAGTAGAATAGAGAGACGGGATATAGCTTCATTGACATAAATCCCTTGCAAAATTCAAATTTGTTGTGTTCTCAATTTTATGTAGAGATGTTTATCTTTAGAATGGTTTACAAGGCTTCCATACTCAATGCAAATATGGATGCAACTTCTCCTTCAAATTTCTATGATTGTTATTATCCAATATGCATGTATGGATGGTTTGGTTGTTAGCTTTGCAATGTGAAAGCAAACACCAACATTTTGTGATTCGGATTGGATGATTATATTGTTTTTCATCTATCTTCATCCTTTTAGAGTGGAAAAAAATTGGAGGAATCAACATGCATGTCCATTTTAGTGGCAGGTCTTAGTTTGGAAAATTAGGGTTTGGAACCTTTCAGGTCCATCTTGAGACATCAAACTACTTTGTTTGGGTTAAAAATTTCCCAACACTGTTATTACCTCGTGAAACTATTCTACACGTCGAGACCTTTCCAACGCTGTAAAAATCTCGTCAACCAAATCTCGTATGCAAAAGTTATGTCTCTCGCAAGTTGACCTACCAGGTTGACCACCATGGTACAAGAGAATGCCACGTCAACCCCCATTACTCATGCATATGGGGCTAGCCACATATGTAATTTCAAAAAGATTCTAGAAGATCCAAAACCATATCGCAATTGAGGGTTGAGGAAGTCAAAAACCTACCCCTAGATGGCTATCGAGCTATGGGATATGTTAAATACCAAGCCACTAGGAGGAGAAGGGGTTCCATAAGCTATAGGGACATGGGCTATGTTAAATATCGAGACACTGGGATGAGAAGGGGTTTCATTCTATGTTATTGTATTTTGTTCCATATCACAGTAGAACAACTATGAGTGGGAATTTAAAGAGCATAACAGAGGGCGTTATTGTTTTGTATCAGCCTAACATGCCACAAGTATTGGGTAACTTCATAGAGAATGCCTTCTTTTTTGTATTTTCATTATTTCCATACCAGAGAAAAGAGAGCATAGCAACCTCACTTTCTAGCTGGGTTTTATCCCGTAAGGGTTTCCTAGAGAAAATATTTGTGTTATCTTGTAGATGGTGTGTGATTGTATTTTATTGTTCTCTATTTTCCACATTTTATCTATTTCATGCATAAGCAGAAAATCAGTAACTAAATATTCTATAATCTAAAGGAATTTAACTTTCATAATATAGATTTCAATTTTATTTATCAAATATGTTGTGATGAGTTGTTCTCGTGGAATATCCACGACAATTTACAGATCATCTTGAAAACAATTGCACCCTGCATGTGCTATAAGAAAAATAAATCATTGATCAACAATATGCCAATCAACAAACACCATTACTTAGTTGAAATTTGATTGATTCAAAGTACCAATTGACTCCTTTAGATGAACTAACAATACATAGGTTACACTCTAGCCTTTTGCACACTCTACTCAGTATAAGATTCTCATCTATCCACTGAATAGGCAATGGTGACTATTGTTCAAGGAGACAAAAAGAAGACAATGTGCACACGCATCCACCACATTGATTGTCTTTGTGGTTTCTTGATTTCAATTGGTTAAGCTTTGTGTGACAATGTTTGTGCAAACACTCAAAGGTGAATTCCTCTTACTATGATTAAGGACTATTTAATTGGGTCCAATACATTTTCAACACTTCTAACTTGAATAATCAAGTGTAAGAACAACAATGTACAAGATCCAATTCAAATCCCAACTTCATTTCACCACACCCGACACTTTGAAACACGGTTAGCAACTCACTCCAACAATATTTATTTCTATTTTGTTGAGTAGAGAAAGGAATGTCCCAAAAAATATCCAAGCAATATCAATATGAAGAATGCTTTTACTTGCAATTTTCAATGGATATCGTCCACAACTCTCACTCTTACATTTAAAAGTCTAAAGAAAAGGGAGTGAGAAATGGCCATAAGCTCATAATTGGAATGATCTCAATCCCCCTCCCATTTTTCCATGTGAGTGAAATCCAACATGTCAATGCAAACAGATCCATCAATTAATGAACATAATACGAAGTAACAGAAACCAAAGGATTTGCTTGATGCGACTTGACAAAGTAGCAAAATGCCAAATGGTTGTTTAATGTGACTTCCCTCAGCCATGGAGAATGTGCAATGTTGTTGGAAAGAGATATTAAATGAAGTTTATTGAACTACATTTGGTGTCTACAGGCAACCACCCAATAGCCTCAACTAACATTTAACATTGTGTATGGTTAACCCACGAGAGGGTACAACGTCTATATACTGCTAATAAGGAAAATGACTTTTTGAGTATTAACCAATAGAACTACAATTGGTAATTCCTCATTACAACCATTAACACAATTAAGAGCAACAATGATGTTACACATGGAATGTATACCTCATTAATTTTTAAAGAAAATTAAGATATATTAAACTCCTTGTTTATCTTAGAAACCCAAACAAGAAAACTAACTTCAAATAGTTGTTTAGTCTTTATTACAGCGATTTCATGTTACAATATAGCTTATAGTTATGATCATTCAACTAATTACACATTGGAGCTGTGAGATCTTGTACATCCTCACCTGTTACCGAGCCAAAAAGCCCTTTGTGAATGCAATTATAAGAAAATATAGGTAGAGATGATCAATAATGAGAGGGCAAAAAAAACTTGCCTTTCATTTCTCATCCCTAACTCTTTCTCTCCTATTTTTGTTTTTCTTTTTCATTTAATTTTTTTCATTTACCTTTTAAAAATTTATTATAATTTTCTTTTTCCTAAACCTTCAATAATTGTTAAACTGATTTTTATTTTTCTTAAACCATTCATTTTTGTCTCGATCCCTTTGAGATCATCTCACATCATCTACACAACGAGGTTGGGGGCTAGAAACAAAACACAGCTTTCATTAATGGAATGCTTTTGGCTCTTTTATGAAAAGCGAAAATACTTGTATGTCGTATTAACATCGGTCAACCTTATGAGTATGTCATATTAACATTCATCAACCTAAATGGTTGGAGTGAGCAATGAAGTTTGTTGGAATTAGGGATCAAAACAAGATTTCGAGGGAGAAATAAACATCTTTACAAGTAAGAAAACATCATTTCATATATATACTTTAAAAATAAACAAATGAATATACAACATCTAGGATGTGTTTGGGGTTGAGAAAGTTTTTAATTTTTTTAAAATAAATAATAAACAATCATTTAAAAAGTAGTTGAGTGTTTGGGGTTGAAAAGTTTTTAATATTTTAAAAATAAATAATAATAAAATTATTTAAAAAACATGTATTTAGCTCCCATTTAATTTCAAGCACCAAAAATTCTTTTATACATTTCTATGAACCAAAAACATATATGCTTTGTAAAGACTTGGGTTTAATATATTCTTTAAAAGATATTGATTGATAAGAAGTTTTTGCTTCTCGTTGTAGCGGAATAATTATGAAAATATTTCAAGATTACATTAATCTAATCTATTTCAATAGAAACTTAAACTTGTTTTGGAATAGTCATTAGATAGATTGTGCATCTTCCTTTGCAATTTTTGTCTTGATGGAGCTATTTTCCATTTTGCTACAATATGGATGAGAGCATTAATTTCATTGACATAAGAGGCATAAGAGATGGTAATCTCATCTTATGAAGCCACTACTTTTTTGGGTGATAAAATAAATATAATAATGGTAATAGTCACAACATAAGAATATGGATGACAACATTAATCTCATTGGCATAAAGAGGCATAAGAGATGGTAATCTCATCTTATGAAGTCATTACTTTTTTGGGTGAGACAATAGAAATAGTAATGGTAATAGGCACAACATACCAAACTATCAGTAGAAGATTTAAACTATTGTTAATCCTTAGTAAGCATGATCAATTTTGATTAAGCATATTCAATAATTAGATTCTAACAATGCAAACACCAAATCAATGTTGTGACATGTGAATAAACACAGTTGATATGATACATCAAGAAACCATTGATAATGGGTACAAAAAGAGACTTGTCTCAACTACTAGAAACAAATCTTAAAGAAAAAGGAAAATGGGCCCTCACAATTAAACAACATAAATAGAAAAATGATCCACCGATAGAGGGACTCTTTCCATTACTCATTCATAGTTTTGACTCTTAACTTGGATTTTTGTTACCTTGAATTCAAATGTCAGCATTTAATGCAAGACCTCTAGCTAGTTCTAAATTTTATAGGTCCTAATCTTGAATAGCATGTTAACCCTTTTGCTACAATTTAACCCACTTTTCCAATCGAGTAATAAGCTTACATATATTCCAACAACATGCATAATGTAATATATGATACTCAATAGATTAATACCTCATAATATGTATATGTTGCATGACCTAATTTGTTTACACCATCTTTATTCATAAACATTGGAATCTAAGTGAACTATAAATTTGTTGTTGAAGCATTCTCTTAAACGCTATGTAGTTTTGGTCCATAAATGAAGCATGGAAAAGAATTTTAGTGACCAATGAAGAAATAAATACTGGAAAATATCAATTTATGAATTTCAGTCATCAAATTCTTGATCTCCAAGCTCAAAACAAATTAAACCTCAATGGAAGAAAGATATATTTGTCAAGCTAGTAAAGCACATACTATCCAACTTACTAGAAGGTACACATTGATTCTCCAATGTATTGAATTGCCTTGAATTTATTGGATGATTTACTCTTTGCTTTGATGGGAAAATTTCGATACGAACCCATACCTAATTAATCAAAACTATGCATAGTGTAGGAGGCAATGATGTACAAACCCAAGTTCCCCTTCAAGTCTACATTCTTACCCAACTTGTGCAAGAAATATAAAGAGAAAGGGAATGCCCCTGAGAGCATTTTAACACTCAACTTAAGGTGGTACATGTGAGAAAGAATACCAATAATGGGAAGAATATTTCATGAGAGCATGTTGTTCTCCAAATTCAAAGAGAGTAGATTCAAAAGTTTTCCATAAGCCACAAGTGTTGATATATATATTTTACTTAGCTAGTTAATGAATTAATTACTTTAAAAGAGTGTGAAAATCAAGACAGAAGAAATACATAAAGAGACTGTGAGCAATAATAATAAGCAACAAGAAATAATAATGACAAAATGAGATGATGACGGAGTTCACCCAATGTGGGCTACGTCTCCAAGTCCGCTTCCAATGGAGTGGCCTCTTCTATTATGATGCAAGTATGGAAAAATTACATCAAAGTCTTCAATTTCAAAGATGATCTTCTACTTTGTTGCAGCACAATGGCTTCCAAAATCCTTTGAAATCTATCTCTCCCCTGTACAATTCACCAAGAGGGTTTACAAAGCTCATATCTCTCCTCTTTACAATTCACCAAGAGGGATTAAAGAGCTCATATAGCTCAATAATACAAAAGAATCATAATAATTCTTACAAATGAACCATATACTCTCCATGCTAATGGCAAAAAATGTCTTTGTTTAAAAAACAAAGGTCGATGGTTTTAGTTTATTAGTCGATCCAAAATTTATGGCTTTGTAAGATTTGATTAACCAAACAATATATTATAACAAGATAGAGAGCAGCCACGCTGCAAGTACCTGCCAACATTAATATGCATATATAAAAGTTCATATGCATTTTTGGATGATTAAAGAGTGGTAAAGTGGCACTGAGAAGGATGGGTTATGGGAAGAGAGGTGTGTCAAATCTACAATCAGATTAAGGTCAAGGTTGAGGTTGAGAACCACCACTAATTTCTATCATCCCCCGTCACAAGTGATCGAGGCAGAGGTTAATTTTTTTCATCCCCCATCATATCTGTAGCATTTCCACTAAATGACAATGGAGAATTTAGGGCCTGCGTTGACGAATCTTGTTGGACCATCGCCGATCTCATCATGCGTGAAAATCCTCTTTTCTCAGTAAGTATGCAACTATTTTTGAATTCGAATCTCGAATATTTATGTTTATTATTAATGGAACTCAAGACAAATATATTTGATGTTCAAACGTATTATATGGCCAAGACATTAGCAGAGCAAGCAGCTCTTCAATTTGGGTCAGATCAAGGGATTGAAGTAGTGACAATAGTACCATCCCTAGTTTATGGATCTTCTATTACACCAATCGTTTCGAATAGAATTGAAGAAACGTTAGCATTGATCACAGGTATGCTTGCATTGATTATAAAGAGATAATAACTTATGGCCACGCCAACATTCTTTTAAAATATATGATCTTATGCTAGGGTTCAAATCCGAGAGAAATGCCCAATATTACGAATGGTTAAAGCAGCTCCAATGTTTCACTTTGATTAAAAAAGCGTTTTTACATTTATTTAAACTCACCATTACCACATCGCTACAAACACATGCTCCCAATGTCATACATATAATAGATTTATTTTTCTAGCTCAGTATACGGATTTTGTCATTTCAAACATTCCAAGAACACAATAAATATCAAGAATTTGTATTCATGATGTTAAACCTGGTCAAAAGAAGCCTAAGATGTCAACGAGAATAATACAACAATGTTTTTCATCTTCAATCATTCTAAACTTAATGAAAGGTGTTTTGAAATGATTAAAATTCATTATTTAAGATAACTTTATTTAATATGTACATCGAAACTATCCATAGTGCTTGCCATTCAAAACCAATTTAGCTCGCCACTTGTCATATTTGTTCCTTCATGGATAGCGTGTGGAGGTATACACAACCTCTCTGCTCAAGGATTGGAACATGGAAGAACTGCCACTAAACCCTGAAGCTTAGAAGAGAGCCACTAAAACTTGAAGCTCAGAAGAGAGCCAAGTTCAATTCCTAGGTAGTGTTTTTTCTCCTTTCTTCCCTCTGGAAAAATTTCTCCTCCCTTACAATTACAGTATAGAGATCTCCCATTCGAGAAATGGAATTCATAAAAATCCCAGGATTTCCATCGCCAATCCAGAGAGCAGTCCATGTATTCCCCTCGTACTCCATAATTTCATCGTTGTTATCAAACAAAATGTCCTAAAAACTGAACAACTAATCAATAAAATCTACCATGGTCATGAAGAGTGGGTGGTTGAAATAGCAGACAGGGATCACAAACCGCATATGTTCCTCTTAGGCATCCTCGACGTACACCGCAAAGAAGCCCTTTGGAACATCTTTGGGGGGATACCCACTTTTCTTGTCGTGATAAGTGGTAGCCAATATGCCTTTCTGTACAAGCAAGAATATTCGAGCAACTTTCATAGGTCTTAATGTGACATGTACGCAGACATTGATCCCCATCCTTCCCACTCAAATCTGGATGCATTGTCGACGTGTTTGCATGAAGAGGAGTCTCCTGGCTAAGTGAATGGTTGTGAGAAGTATCACTCCCATGAATTTGATTATTTATCTTATAAATCCTGCCCACTCAAATTTGGATGCACTGTTGGCATGTTTGCACGAAGAGGAGTCTCCTGGCTGAGTGAATGGTTGTGAGAAGTATCGCTCCCATGAATTTGATTATTTGGCATATAATGTGATCTCGAGCCCTTGCACAAAACAAATTCTCTCCAGATATTTATAAACTTGTGATGTCAGAAACAACGACTGGTTTTGTGGTCCGCTTGATGAATATGCATGCAATGTCAGCCAATAAGTGAAGTTATTCAAGAGAGAGAGCCACTTCAACTGCATATTCAACTACTGCAATAGAGAATGGTTTCATGGGCTATGCCACAACGTCATTGCAACAATAAAATAGGATTTGAAACCTAGTACGTCTTACCTTTATTCTTCTTATTGTTCTTGGTAGGAAAATAATGAAGCAATAAAATAAAGTCTCAATGAAATGGAAAGAGATATTGTAGCGACTTACTTGGGCTACGCTAACCCAAGTCTGCAAATAGATTGTTTGGTTTTGTTTCAAAGACTTAGCTAATCTTCGATGGGAATTTTGTAACAAGAGTCAAAGTTCGTTGCAATAACTCGTGGCAATCATCAAGGGCTCGTATGCGCATCATGTTAAATCTAGACTCTGTCTCCAGTGAAATCGACATCCATGGCGATCTGAACACTGATTTTCTCCAACAGTACTTATCTGAAGGTCTGAGTTGTGAGCTTGCTTGCCATGTGCCTCTGAATTTTCGATATTTTTCTCTTTTACATAACAGTTTAGAAGTGCAGAATAAGTAGGTTGATTTTTTTCAATATCGGGGAGACCTTCAAAGTACTTTTCATCACTGGCAATGCCATGCATTTTTTCTATCAAGTCTAAGTGGATGGCATGTTCACCTGAAGAGAATGAAACTTTTTTGCGCATCCACTCGAAAATTTGTGAAACACCAATCAAGTCACTATAGAGAAATCACATCAACTATGCAACATGGGTTAAGATTTAGCCCAATTCTTTAAAGATACAAACAATAAATTTGTGAATGAATGGAACACGATCAATGACATTCAAAGACAATACCTCAAAAGATAGAAAACTAAAAGAAGAACCTAGTTTCATTGAAGTCATTTGTGCTTGAAAGCATGCTTACTAAGATAGAAAAATCCCAACACCACCTTTGTTTCTATTGATGAGCCTGAAGGTAGGACTAAACATTCGACAGAGACACAACATAACATTTGGCAAGGAAGGGAAGAATAAACGATGTCGTAGATGCTCCAAGGAAACTAGTGTTAGGTTGTCAGTTTCATGGTATTAAATATACATGAGTATGTGTCGAATTTTGTTATTTTATATATTTAAATAAGTTTAAATACTAACAAATACCAAAAGTAAATTCAAACATACCAAGGGAAACTATGTCCCATCACATTGCATTAGCCAATGAAAAAATAGATTTACAAATTTCAAAAAATTTCAAAATAAATTTTATTTTGAAAAAAATCAAGTTAATTGTATATTTAAATAAAACTTTGGAAATGGTTTATCATTGTTCTACAAAATGGGTGCATTAATAGCAATTTGAGTGTAGCTAAACATCGCATCGATTGCTATACTACATGCCTTGGCAGGTACTAATAACCATATAATATATATGGTTTATTATAATAAGCAAACCAATATATATATATATATATGGTCGGCCCAATTTAATTTGGTTAGTTTTTTATATGGTATATTATAATCACCACATTAAATATATATGGTATGTAACCAAAAGATTTGAAATAACTATATATGGTTCAAAGCTCCAAACTCGCGCCCATAGGAATATTTCGGACCAATGGAATATTTGGCTAACAAAATATATGATATCTTGTATGTTGATCCATGTGATGTGGCGGTCGGTTGGCTATGTATAGCGGTGGTTTGGTTACAATATAGAATATGTGGGTTTAGAACTTACCACATAACAATATTTGACCCTAAATAAAATAAATCAACAACTTTAAATAAGTAACAAGTTGGTGTATTGGTTGTGGCGTGGTTGTTAAGACTTTGGCGTTGGGGAGGTCTTAGGTTCAAACCCCCCAGCAACAATTTTTCACTGGATTTGGCCCAGGTGGCCTTTTTCGGGTGCCATGTCACCACCATATTGGTCCACATGTCACCACTAGATTGGTCCAATTGTCACCATGTCCAATCAGCACTCTGCCATGTCATCACCTACCCTGTCAACTCCAATGCCACGTCATTGTTACAGATCCTATGACCTTGGGTCTATGTCACAATAGAGAATGACCACATCTAAAATACCGAACTTACCCTCCCACATACAAAATTATAAAGAAATAACTACTTCAATGCCACGTCATCACCTGCCACGTCATTGTTATGGCATTCTAAATCCTATGACCTTGGGTCTATGTCACAACAAAGAATGACAGCATCTAAAAGACCGAACTTACCCTCCCACATACAAAATTATAAAGAAATAACTACTTAGGGGAGAGAAACAAAGACCTTGTACCTTGCATCCAAACGTTTGGTGTAGATCCTCGCTCTCAACCTTTGATTTGTTCTTGATCCTTGCTTGTACCATCCTGCAAAAGAAGATCAAGTATATATTGCAGCAAGGTAGTTATAAAATCAAGTTATGCATATAATATGTAAATCAAGTTTAACATATATAAATATATTGAACAAAATTGCACTTATATGGACAGAAAGAGAACTCTTTTATTGAATAGTAAAAGTAGGTAAGTTACAACATGACTCTAACCATCGGCATTGCCTCAAAGCTAATCGTCTAAGTTCCTCCACCGAACCCTTTAAGAATCAACTCAACAAAGTGGTTCTTCCTCAAATGACCCAAAAGAGATAGGAACACACCTAACGATCATATAGGAGAGCAGAAGGAATGTTGAAAAAATAAGTTTCCATATCAGGGGATGTTACTCAGAGGTTCAGGGAATAGGGTAGCTTGCAGATCGACAATATAATATTGCACCAAGGTTGCCTCTCCTTATCCATACCCCCATAGGTGCTTATATACCATCCTAAAGAGGTTGATATGGTTATATTTTGTTATGTATAGGTCATAGGAGGTTAGGGAACGGGAAAACCCGAAAACCCTGCACAAAAGTATGAAATATTTTATTTTTCACAAAATTGGGCGTACGTGTGGTTTGTACACTGGAAAATAGTGTATATACGTGATTTTCACATGGGTGAATAGCATATACAAACAAAAGTATTGTTTTTTAGATGAACTGGAAGCTAAGGAATGGACTAGACCATCTCATAAATGCAATTTGATGTGGCAATTCGTGCTATAACAGATGCCCCCTAATGTGTGAGGTCAAAAGAGCATTTGATGGCCGAAATACATTATAACTCTGAGAAGGAAGAATGCATTGAAGTAATTCCAAATGGAAGTTCCCAAGCAGTTTATCCAAGAACATAACCAACATCGAAAATCAAGTAAGGGTATTCTCTTCCCGAATCGGTCATACCCATGCTCGGGAGTGATATAAGCATGGCCGCCAAATCAAGTACACTATGGATCCATGAGTAATGACAGTATAACTGATGTCCATGGCCATGAAAAACTATATACAATGGATCCTTGTGATTGTTAGGCGAAATATATGTCGTTATAGTACTTGCCCAACTATTTAATTGTCAACCCGGGGTACGTAGACTGACGAAGCACACGCACTGTATATGCAGGACTGAAGTAGAACTAATCTAATCTAATCTATGTTGTTGAAATCAA
>ML781914.1:788332-839045 GCA_009831015.1 Picea engelmannii | reverse complement strand
ATCTCTCATATATCTTAGATAAGATATTCTAACCAAATCTCCATGATCTTCTCCTTGAAGAGAGGCTTGAATAATTATCTCCTTTGGAATGATGGAAGAGATATTCGAGAAGTCTCTTTGAATTAATCATCCACATATTCCTATTACAAAGCTCACACATAATTGAGATATATATGAAAACATGTATATTTTCTAATATTTAATCATAAATTCACTTTTAATACTAAAATGAATAAAGTGGAAAATAATAATGTGGAATCCAAATGTATTTATGAAAATGGTATGAAAAAGGTTTAATGGGGCGATGAAATGTAAGGAATAGTGAAGGGAAAGGTGGATGAAAATACGACATTTCTGAGTCCCAACAATGATATATATATAAGTAGCAATCATGGCCATGAGAAAATACACAGTGGATCCATGCAAAATAAGATCATAGACACAAATGGATACACGGTGGAGCTATGTCTCATAATCAAATCAGAGGATATATGGAACCAATGAAGTGAACAAACTAATCATCTACAAGTACCGATGTCAATGAGGGTGGTACAATCAATATAGGTTGGGTAAGAGAACAAAATATGTGGAGCTCGTACTTCACCCAAAGTCTTCAAAATGATTTGTCATGGTACGAGTCTACACCATGTGAATAAATGTGTTGAAGTCGAACACAGTGAGACACCATTTGATTACCGATAATTGATGATACCATTAAAAAATGCAATACAACCCACCAATGATGATAATGGACGTCAAGGTACCTAGTACAATCTAATAAGTGTGAATAAATGAGTTGATGTCGAACACCTGATAGAATCTATCGATCATGGGGCATTAATATATTCCCACTATCAATAGCGAGGGAACCTGCCACTGATTAATACAAGCCCCAAGGTACTAAAAATGACTCTATATCCCTCTCCAAGAGAAAGATGTGTTGAAGTCAATAGGAAGAGATATGTTGGAAGGATGGCATTAAGGAATCCCCCATCATCCAACACGAGGAGTAGCAGAAGGCCAAAGATTTGGAAGGACTTGGATGAAAATATTGTAAGCACCACACCAAGGCATGAATTTGGCATGCACCAGATGGAATAGCACATGGTAGAGACTCTTTGAATAGTATCCAATAATGAAGACAACTGACAAAGATGAGAAATCCACCAATCGGGTCAAATGGAAACCAAGGTACCGCACAAATTCCTATGTGTGATTATTGTTATTAACGTCGAACACAAGGGAAACCTCTCAATCAGCGACCAATGATGGTTTGTCATCTGTTGAGCTCAAGGTCACCTATCAATGATGGAAATAGGCCCAAGGTGCAACTATAGGTCATACTCTCAGAGCAATGTGTCGCAGTCAATAAGAGTAGAGCCGCCAACAAGAATTCAATGGGGACCTTCTATACTAGCATGAGTGAATTACAAAGATACTTGTGAGATTGTGATGTAGGAGCATCGTTGTCAAATCAAGCAAACCGGGCGTGGAAGCAAAGCCAACACATCAATGCATTGAAAGAACCAAACTGACTCTTAACTAGCTTGGTAGTGATGTGGAGATTTTTTTGAATCTCTCGTTAATTAATTAGATGTATGTAAAGTCGTGCCACCGTTTTGAACTGATGGATCATTGTAAATCCTTACATGGCTATAATATATTATAGGTGTAGGATATTCATCTGTATTAGTCATTAAGGTGCATTAATTAAGCTAAGTAGGTAACTGCTTGAGTAGAGTGTGATAGAATTTAGATAGGAGGAAGAATAGCGAGGAAGCTCTAGGTCCTTAGACAAGTGTTCATTGTAGTTTTGTAAGAGACATAAGTTGTAATCATGTATTTATTTCTAAAATGAATAGAACAGACGAAATTCATCCAATTGTACAGTGTTGATACTATTTTACAGTTTTACTGTTGCTATGTGTTTTGTGGATGTATGATGTTCATGGTGAAGGAATGAATTTATGAAGAATTGAATAAGTTTCAAGTGTTTTCTCTTCTATAAGTTATGCAAGGAGTGCATATCGAATGCAAGGAGTGCATGTGAGGGAGTATTTTTCGACTCGAAGCTCAGAAGAGACAGCATGGAATTTTTGTATGCAGAGTGTGCATATTAAGTGCAAGGGGTGCGTATGTGAAGTCTTTGACTTGGAGAAATAACTCGAGTTTTTCTCATAATAAAGTGCAGAGGTCAATTGCAAGGAGTGCACAGGACCAAAAATTGACAAAGTGTCGAAGAAATCCTTCAGAAGAAGAATTTACAGAAGTTGGACAAGATAAATGGTTAAGATCCATCCAAGAAGACTCGAAGTAAATCTAGACCGTCAGATCCGGAGGGACGCATGGCGACAGATCGCGACCTTCAGATAATAATACTCTAGGAAGTTAAGAATTGAAATATTTGAACCCCCGAAGGTCCGAAGTAAATTATAACAGTTGATTTGAGGAGGACAAACGTCAACAGATCTTTTATTTTGGGAGATAGCCATTGTGGAGAAAGCAGGAGTTGATATTTGAAACTCCTGAAGCCCGAATCACGGAATAAACCATAGTCGTTGATTTAGAAGGGTTAGTTCTGATCCGTAGATTGGGAAAGGACAAATATGAACCGTCAGGTTCAAAAGCGTCGTCAAGATCTTGAGATCGACGATCACGAAGTATTGTAGGGACGGGAAGTACTTGGATGTTAAAAATTTGATAGTTGGCCGCAATTGAAACCATGGTATTGCAAAAAAGACGTGTGGCGGTTGGTAGTGAATTGTGGGGAAAAAAGTGGGTTGATCCCAAAACACTTTCGACCGTGCCCGAAATCGTGTGTGGACATAGCCCAAGGTCACATGCAGGAAGGAGTTAACGGAGGAGGAGCTAGCGCCTGAGTCGTGATCATTCAGTAGTGAGAAGAAGAGATCGCGAGTGTTACAGAACTTGCATTGAGAGACAGAAAAGGCCTGTGTTTATTTACAAGCAAGACCATTAAGGTTTCAGAGAGCTAATTCAGCTCCAAGAATTGAATATCCTTGACCGGGAGGTCATGCGGCCCCAAGGAGAAAGGGGGGTTTGAACCAAGTGGTATCATAGCCTGAAAAAGTTCGAAGTTGTATTTTATGTATTAGAAATAGTTGAAATAATGTCGCCAAGGATTCGTGTAGATCCACCTATGGAAAACTATGTTGTGGGAAGAGAAATGAGAGATCTTCACACAAGGTTGGAAGTGATGAAAGCAATGCAAAGAATAACACATGTTGATGAAGACGTCAGTGATGCAGAAAGCGAAGAAGTAGAAGTTGAAGAAGCTACAGGGGAAGATGCGGCTGAAGAATGCTTATTGAAATTTGTTGTGAAGTTGGGAGCTAGAGCAAAGATGGACGTCCCAATGTATGAAGGTAATTTGGATGTCGAAGAGCTATTTGACTGGATAAGGTCCATGGACAAGTATTTCGACTATGAAGATGTCGATGAAGGAAGGAAGGTGACACATGATGTCACCAAATTAAAGGGATATGTAGCACTGTGGTGGGATGAACTGCAGGCAGAGAGGAGGAGCAAAGGCAAACAAAAGATAAAGAATTGGAACAAAATGGTAGCCAAATTGAAGGCTAAATTCATACCTAAGGATTACCAGATAAAACTTTTCAAAAAGTTGCAGAACCTGAGACAGAGGGGTATGACAGTGAAAGAGTATACATAATAATTCTATAGGTTGAATATTAGGACTGGACAAAGAGAGAAGGATGATGAAAAAGTTGTGAGGTATATAAATGGCTTGAGATATGAAATCCAGAATGAGATTAGCATGATGACTGTGAGGACAGTGGAAGATGCTTATCAGATTGCACTAAAGGTAGAAGAAAAGTTGGCCAGAAACCAGAGTCAGTGAAACAGAAGTAGAGGCTCAAATAGAGGTAAGGGAATTATCTATGATAAGGCACCGAAACCCAAGGAAGAGAGTGAGAAATCATATGGTCACTTTGAAAGAGGAGGAAGTTCCCAAAGAAGATCATTTGGTGGGAGAAACTCTTTTCCTCGAGGAAGACGAAGAGGTAGAGGAGGTGGAATTAAATGTTATGCCTGTGGAAAGATAGGACATATGTCTTGGGAAGGCCCTGAGAGGAAGAAAGAAGGAGGAGGAGAATCACACATTTCTGAAGCCCGGAAGAATGTGGAAGCAGAAGCAGTAGAAGGAGGATAGAACCTTATGATGAGGAAAGTTATTCTAAAGCCAGAGAAGGAAATAGAAGGCTTAGCTCAGTGAACGAGGTTGTTCAGGACTGCTTGTAAAACAAAGGACAAAGTTTGCAAAATGATTATAGACAGTGGGAGCACTGATAATTTAGTATCTACATAAATGGTGGAGAAGTTGGAACTGGAGACAACTGCAAACCCAAGTCCATATAAAGTATCGTGGTTGCAGAAAGGACATCAAGTAATGGTAATTCAACAATGCAAAGTTGAATTTAAAATAGGAGGCTATAAAAATGAGATTCGGTATGATGTAATTCCCATGGATATTTGTCATATTTTGTTGGGAATACCATGGCAGTTTGATAGGAATGTCATTCATGATGGGAGAAAAAATACTTACACTCTAGAGAAAAATGGTAAAACTCACATGTTATTGCCAATAAAAGAGAAGAAAGAAAAGAAAGAAGCCAGCACAAGAATACTTCTCATGAGTGGGAAGGAACCCTTGAAGTAGATTAAGAAAGATCAAGAAATGAAATTTATTGTAGTAAGGAAGCCAAGAGTTATCCTTACCAATACTTCTATGAATGATTTACCTGAAGAAATCTAAGAATTGTTAGAGAATTTTGTTGACATAGTAGTGGATGAGTTGCCTCACTCATTGCCACCTATTAGGAGTATTAGCCACCATATTGACTTGATTCCAGGATCCAGTTTACCAAATAAAGCAGCGTATAGGTTGACATCTCGAGAGAATGAAGAGGTTAAGAAGCAATTTCAGGAGTTTTTGGATAAAGGTTTAGTCAGGGAAAGTCTAAGCTCATGTGCAGTTCCAAATGTATTGAGTCCAAAGAAGGATGGGGGATGGAGAATGTGTATAGATTACAGAGCCATCAACAAGATAACCATCTGGTATAGATTTCCTTTACCCAGGATGGATGATTTGATGGATTCTTTGAGTGGACCAAGCTATTTTTCAAAAATAGACTTGAAAAGTGGATATCATCATATAAGAATGAGAGAGGGAGATGAATGGAAGACAACATTCAAGAGAAATGAAGGTTTGTTTGAATGGCTAGTCATGCCATTTGGATTGACAAATGCTCCAAGAACATTTATGAGGTTGATGAATGAAGTACTGAAAGACTTCATAGGTAAATTTGTCATTGTATATTTGGATGATATATTAGTTTTCAGCAAAATAGAGGAAGAACATTTAAATCACTTGACATTAGTGATGAGGAGATTGCAGCAAGAAAAGTTGTTAATAAACTTGAAGAAAAGTTATTTTATGAAGACAGAACTCATATATTTGGGTTTTGTGATCTCTTCAACTGAATTGAATATGGATCCAGAGAAGGTGAGAGCAATCAAAGAATGTTCGTCACCAAGGATCATATTTGAGGTGAGAAGTTTTTGTGCGTTAGCAAGTTTTTATAGAAAGTTTATCAGAAATTTTAGTGGTATATGTGCACCCATGATGGATATTGTTAAGAAGAAACACAAGTATTTTAATTAGACATAGGAGGATGATAAAAGCTTCAAAGTGTTGAAAAAGAAGATAACAGAACAACCAATTTTGGTTTTACCCGATTTTGGAAAAACATTTCAGGTGAGGTGTGATGCAAGTGGAATAACCATTGGAGCAGTTTTGAGTCAAGATAATAGGCCAATTGCTTGTTTTAGTGAAAATTTGAATGACGCTAAGGAGAAATATTCTACATATGACAAGGAATTTTATGCGGTGATTCAAGCTTCAAAGAAATGGAGACATTATTTAATTCCAAAAGAGTTTGTCTTATATAGTGATAATCAAGCTTTGCAATTTATTACTAGGCAAGAGAAGTTGAATCAGAGGCATGCTAAGTGGGTAGAATTCATGCAAAATTTTACTTTTGTCATTAAACATATTTTTGGAAGTGATAATAAAGTTGCAGATGCTTTGAGCAGGAGAAGTTTGGTTGTACAGGAATTCCAAGTGAAGACCTTAGGGTTTGAGAACCTCAAGGAAATGTAACAGGAAGATCCAGATTTTAAGGAGGCTTATGAAGCATATGAAAATCCTTTGTTGAGGGATAATAACTCATGGGAAGAATATTTGATCCAGGATGGATTTTTATTTAAAGGAATCCAATTGTGTATACCATGATGCTCAATGAGAGATAATTTGTTGAAAGAAAAACATAGTGGAGGTCTAGCCGAACATTTCAATCATGACAAAACATTTGCACGGCTAAGTAGTTTGTATTATTGGCCAAGTATGAGGGTATATGTGCAGAAATTTGTAGATTGATTTAAGATTTGTGAACATGAAAAATGAAAGAGACAAAATATTGGTTTGTATCAGCCATTGCCTATTCGAGAAAGGCCTTGGGATGCAATTAGTATGTATTTTGTATTGGGATTACCTAGAACCCAGAAGGGAAGTGATTCCATATTCGTTGTGGTCAATAGATTCTCTAATATGGCACATTTCATACCATGCCAGGAGATAATGATGCTACACACATAGCCAATGTGTTTTTCAGAGAAATTGTGAGATTACATGGATTGCCCAAAAGTATAGTTTCAGACAGGAACACTAAGTTTGTAGGACACTTTTGGAGGACTCTATGGAAGAGGCTAGGAACTAATTTATCTTTTAGTTCATCATATCACCCTCAGAAAGACGGATAGACTAAAGTGGTGAATAGGACTCTGGGAAATTTGTTAAGGAGTTTAGTCATTGAACAAGGTCATTGGTGGGATCAGATTCTGGCACAGGTAGAATTTGCATTTAACAATTCAGTTAATAGAAGCACTGGAAAAAATCCATTTGAGATAGTATATGGAAGACAACCAAGATGGATTGAAGAATTGAGAGAGTTGAAACAAGATGAATTTAGGAGCATTGGAGTAGAATATTTTTCTACAGAAATGCAAAGACTTCACGATCAAGTTAGGAGGCAGATACAGGATAGTAGTCAAAAGTATAAGGACAGAGTTGATCAAAAAAGAAGGGAAGTTCAATTTGAAGTGGGAGATGAAGTTTTAGCTCATTTGAGGAAGGAGAGGTTTCCAAGAGGAACATATAATAAGTTGAATATGAAGAAGATAGGACCATGCAAGATCCTTAGGAAATTTGCAACAAATGCTTATGAGATAGAGTTGTCGGACAATGTTGGAATATCATCGATATTCAACATTGTAGATTTGTGTCCTTATAACAGAGATGATGCAGGAGAATTAGATGATCGGGAAGAGATTCAATGGGAAGAACAAATGCCCACAGTAGAAAAACCTCAGATGGAGAAAATATTAGAACAGAGAGTTGGAAGGAAAACCAAAAGAAAGATGCATCCTGAATATTTGGTAAAGTGGAAGGATCACCCTGTGGAAGATTCAAGTTGGGTAACTGAACCTGATATTTTGAAGCATGGAAAGATAGTGCGAGAGCTCATGGATAGGAGTCCATGAATATTTTGGCCAGAGGAGTATGATGCAGGAGCATCGCTATCAAATCAAAACAAAGCGGACGTGGAAGCGAAGTCAACACATAAACGCATTGAAAGAGCCAAATTGACTCTTAACCAACTTGGTAGCGATGTGGAGATATTTTTGAATATCTCGTTAATTAATTAGATGTATGTAAAGTCGGGCACTATTTTGAACTGATGGATCATTGTAAATCCTTACACGGCTATAATATATTGTAGGTGTAGGATATTAACCTGTATTAGTCATTAGGATTCATTAATTAAGCTAAGTAGGTAACCGCTTGAGTAGAGTGTGATAGAATTTAGATAGGAGGAAGAAGAGCGGGGAAGCTCTGGGTCCTTAGATAAGTTTTCATTGTAGTTTTGTAAGAGACAAAAGTTGTAATTGTGTATTTATTTTTGAAATGAATAGAACAGAGGAAATTCATCCAATTGTACAGTGTTGATAATGTTTTATAGTTTACTGTTGTTATGTGTTTTGTGGATGTATGATGTTCATGGTGAAGGAATGAAATTATGAAGAATTGAATAAGTTTCAAGTGATTTCTCATATGTAAGTTATGCAAGGAGTGCATACCGAACGCAAGGAGTGCGTCTGAGGGAGTGTTTTTTGACTCGAAGATCAGAAGAGATAGCATGGAACTTTTGTATATAGAGTGTGCGTATTAAGTGCAAGGAGTGTGTATGTGAAGTCTTTGACTTGGAGAAAAACTTGGGTTTTTCTCATAAGAAAGTGCAAAGGTCAGTTGTAAGGAGTGCATACAACCAGAAATCGACTAAGTGTTGAAGAAATCCTTCAAAAGAAGAATTTTTAGAAGTTGGGCAAGATAAAGGGTTAAGATCTATCCAAGAAGACCCAAAGTAAATCTGGACCATCAGATCCAGAGGGACGCGTGGCGACAGATCGCGAACTTCGGATAATAATACTCTGGGAAGTTGAGAAAGTAAATCTCTGAACCCTAAAGGTCTGAAGTAAATTATAACTGTCGATTTGAGGAGGAAAAAATGTCAACAGATCTTTTATTTCAGGAGATAGCCATTTTGGAGAAAGCAGGAGTTGAGACTTGAAACTCTTGAAGCCCGAATCATGGAATAAATCACAGATTTTGATTTAGAAGGGTTAGTTTTGATCCATAGATTGGGAAAGGATAGATCTGAACCATCATGTTCAAAAGCGTCGTCGAGATCTTGATATCGACGATCACGAAGGATTGCGGGGATGAAAAGTACTCGGATGTTAAAAATTTGATAGTGGGCTGCAATTGAAACCACGGTATTGCAAAAAAGACGTATGGTGATTGGTAGTGAATTGAGGGGAGAAAAGTGGGTTGATCCCAAACCACTTTCGACTGTGCCCGAACTCATGTGTGGACATAGCCCGAGGTCACATGCGAGAAGCAGTTAACGGAGGAGGAGATATTTCATGAGTCATGATCGTTCAGTAGTGAGAAGAACAGATGGTCAGTGTTACAGAAGTTGCATCGAGAGACAGAAAGGTCATGTGTTTATTTACAAGCGAGACCATTAAGGTTTCAGAGAGATAATTCAGCTCCGAGAATTGAATATCCTTGACTAGGAGGTCGCGCAGCCCCAAGGAGAAAGGGGAGTTTGCACCATATTGAGACATACTTGATCGACACAGGAAGGTCGACTTGGAAAGTCAAAGATTTATGTAGAATGGTTGACTAGGGATGAAGCTTCCCTTGAAGAAAAGCACGACACATTATGTGATTTAGGCAGCATGGATTACAAACTGGGATACATCTGTGATACATAAGGCATCGACAGACGCTCCATATGACTGAAAGAATAATGAGTTGGAGGAGATTTTATTCAACAATGAGAAAACGTTTCCCAAAGCCATACTAAACCCAAAACTGTTGAGACATTGACTCAAATATTGTGCTTTCTTCAAGGGAGACAAGATTGTTTCCAAACAAAGAGATAAACGGTTTCTCCCCTTCTTTTTAGTTTTCATATTTTTTTGTCTTTTTCATATTAGTAAAGCTTAAAAAGGAATAAAATAATGTTATAGTACAATGGAGGAAAAGAGTGTCGCGAGAAAGCAAACTAGTTCTAGAGCACAAGGAACATACCTATGCTTAATGCAAAGAAGAATGTGGGGGATAAAGACACTCAAGGGAACATCTCCTCCAAGGTTAAAAGGCGTCAAGTCACAAAGGCATAAATTGCAAGGATAGAGACTAGTAGGAATGCATAATAAATTGGTTCAACAATAGCAAGTTGAAGTCATCATTAGGCCTAGAAGCGCGAACGGTTGATATGCAATGCAAGTATGATTCAACACAAAAATTTTGGAAGCCTCGAGGGTAAGTTGACCAGAAAAAGATTGAGATGAAGTCATGAGGCTTCAATTCAAATACATGGTATGACTAAACAGGGCTTCCGAGCCTACATAAAAATTGCAGTATGGGTGTCAAAAAGGTCTATGAGGTACTAACTAGGACACCCATGGAGAGGTAAGCTCTACCATTTGTAAATGGCACCTTTAAAGTAGCTTGAAGGTACAATGTCATGAAATAATGAGGTGGATCCTATGACAGATATGTGATCGATACGGATAAATGCATTATGTAGGCGATATGGAACCTACGTTATATGCCCGTAAAGAACACAATACCCACTGAAGGGTATAAAAAATGTTGATATATGTAGTAGTATATGTTAGAGGGAGTCTCATAGGTAATGGCTAGAAAAATATTGAGAAGAATATTTGTAGCTTCAACTCAAATTCATGGCGGGGATAAACAAGACTCTCGAGCCTATGAAAGTATTTCAGCATGGGCGCCAAACTGCAAACAAGGTTCTAACTAGGGAACCCATGAATGGTAGGCTCTACCACATGAATTTCACTTCTAAACAACAAAGAAGGTTCTTTGTTGCAACTCAGTGGGGTCAATCCTAAGGCAAAATGAAACAAGAAACGGATAATGAAAAAATGCATGAAGGGGAAAATATAACCTATATGTCATTTTCGAGATCATTACCTATCAGAACGGATCGAAATGGAACAAAAAGGAACCAAATAAAATGTCTCTAAAGTACTATATATAAGACCAAAAATACTCACCCAGAAGTTAATAATTCCAATATAAAAACCTCTGATAAAAACATGTGCTATAGGATACCGAAATTGAAAACAAGAAACCCTAAAAGTAAAATATGTATAGAGCACCACATAGCCTTGTAGTCTATACATAGTAGTTCTCCAGGTAGAACCCATTGCTACTCTCGGGCCAAGGGTTTCTTTTGTAACCAACCTGTAAATTATCTAGTTCAGGAAGATATCAAAAATCCATAATCATAGCTTCAAGGATAGCCTCATCTAAAGGAAACACAACATCCATGAAACCAGGGCTTGACAGCACATAAATACCAGGGCTCGGCTCGAGGTCTCACAAATAGTAATATGAGACTCAAGAGGGAACGCCATATTACTCGAGAAAATAAGGGGAATCAAGGGATCCCATGCCCCATTGGATAAAACACTTGATCAATTGTCAAGACCTTGTCTCGTGAAGGTGAACATAACTATAAAGATCCCATCTCAGGAGAAATTGAACACTTAGGACAAGATACCACATAATTCACCCGTGGAAGGGAAGAGTCTACTCGAACACTAGGAACACACAAAGGGGAAAACTGAGATGAGATTGAACTAGGATGGTGATTATCTAATGAATATGATCAATAGTGACAATTCTTCCATTGTGAGGGAAATGCATCACACAAAAGATCGTAGACACCACAGCCTTCATAGCATAAACATAATCACGCCCAAGAATCATATTGAAGTCTAAAGGGTCTGGCACCACTAATAAATCGACTAGAATAGTCTTCCCACCTAAGGTAACTGAGGATTAATCCCCAAACATTCACTATATCTTCTATTGAAAGTCAGCAACTCACTGGTAGCTGACACAATCTTGGGAGAACCCAACGCTTGCCAAGCCGAGGAGGATAAAATACTTATAGTGGATCCTTAATCTACAATACATCAGAAAATTCATGTTGAATTAACTCTAACCCTTATCTGGAAAGGTGCAAAATAAGGAAGAAGAGACTCAACAACATCATTCTAATCAAAGGAAACCATCCCAGTACTTGGAGGGAGAAAACTCAAAGAGAGTGGAATTCCCCCTTGTTCAGAAGGTATTGAATTGGAAATGCTAAGGACATGGTCGAAAGATTCATCAATCCCCAAAAGAAGAGTGTGATCGGCCAAAGATTGCATTGGAGAGATCGTTTTGGTAGACTCGTCACTCTCCAAGAGAAGTGTGGGATATGTTGAAGATTGCATCAGTGAGACCGCTTCATACCCCACTAGTTGAATAGGTTGTTGGGAAACTGGAGATGACTCTAAACTAGAAGGGCATTCATACAAGGACCACGCTCTTCATACCACAACAACAGTAGAGCACAAATGAGTAAGGTGATCTCATGTGCAAATCTTACAATGGAACTTGGGCTTATGTCCTATTCGTCTAGGCTTCTCATTTGTATAAATGCCCCCATCATGACTTGCAGCAGTTGTTGGGTTACCCCCAACATGACTTTCAATGGCTAGGTGTTGATCTCCAACATGAATTGCAGAGGTTGGTGACATTTGTCTAGTATGACTAGCAGTGACTAGACTCGTGCCCCCAGCATGAATTGCAGTAGTTGGTTTCTTTTATTCAACATGAATCGTGGAGGTTGTTGAACTATCTCCAACATGAATCACAGAGGTTGGAAAACTAATGCCAGTATGACTTGCATAAACTGGACTTGTGCTTCCAACATGACTTGCAACAGTCAGTTACTTTCCCCCAGCATGATTAGCAGAGGCTGGTGACAAGTCTCCAACATGACTCATAGAGGTTGGTGACTTTTTCTTCTTTCTCTTATTCTTCCTATTCCTTTTATACTTATAGTTAGTAGTATCTATACTTTCACCAGAGGAGGTAAAAGGAGAAGGAGTAGACTTCCCTAATGTAAAAGGTGAAGGATCAACATCCATATGTTTCCCATGACATAAATTTCTTATCTAAGAAGAAGCAAGACCATTCGAGACATTCGAAGTGGTCCACAACCAAACCCGTAGTCCTACATTCAACCCAGGAATGTTCAAAGTGGTCATCAATGGGGCACCAACATTTCCAAAGAATGGAAAAACATAGAATCCCATTGGGCAAGGGTCCCTTGGTTGGTATCCTCAAGAAATTTGGCCATAACTTTCTTATGCACAGGTTTTTCCCTTGCGTGATTGTGCATGTTTGAAAAAGTATCACACTCTGACTTTGGCAAACCCATGGTATAAAAACCCATGCATTCTAAGAGGTGGCTCCACGTTTTCAAGAGAAAGACTAGGGTTCCTTCTCGACCAGTAGAGAGGTTGGTCGACCAACCTGAATCAACAATCCAAAAGAGGTGATACTAACACAACCTAAGTCCAAATATACAAAGCAACACTCCACTAAAAATTCCTATGAGAAACATCTCAAGAAAACAATTTCTCCAAAACGTCAACCTAGGTGGATGAGGTCATGAGTCCAAAGCAATGAAAAAGTGGAAAGGGACCTTCCAGACAAAGGCATGGGTTGATTAAGTCTCGTGAACCAACGAACGAAGGAGTGATAAGTAGTTACCCCAAACTCCACTAACCATCCTTATCTGGTGTAAGTATCCACGCTTCGTGGGGCACCCTCCAATAGTACCAAAAAGTGTGATACGAAGTTCACCCCATGTACTATGGGAAACCCTAGTAGTCATCTCTAAGATCCCTAAGAAAAGAAACTAAGGTCACCAACTCACAGTCAAGATATGGAGGGTATAGTTGAAAGTTGGGATTGAATGTATGGGAAGGGTAACTAAGCTTGAAGCTCTTCCGTAGGATTTTCTACAAAAGCGCCAATGTCACTTTAGAAAATCTCAAACTAGGTTCGAAGCTCCAGAGGACCGACGCAAGAGGGATAGTATCATTTCAGGAAAACTTAAACCAAGTTCAAAATTCATAGAGGACTAATGCAAAATGTGTCAGTGTCACTTCAATAAAAATCCCCAGTATACGATCTCTCCACTACGCTCAGTCAATCTTCGGAGGGGTTATGTCCTCGTCTCTCCTTCACGTGACCTCGTGTTTAACTCATGTGTTAGAGGAGGCTCTCAGCTACTATTATACGATGGTTGGGTTTGAAATCTCCCTATCTCATACTCCCATGTTTTTTTATCGGCCTTGGAGAGTTATCTCTTCAATCCTAATCCAAGGCCCTAACCATAAACTTGTTTATGAACCCTAGAAACAAAGTCTAGTAAATTTTAAGTTTAGTGTTCATTTTAACAGTCGTTTTTTACTCAAAGGGTACGGGAATGCAACTGATGTTGTTTGAGACACTTGAAAAAATTAAACTTATAAGAACACTGGAAAAGAAAACTTACACTAATTCTTCAATGAAAAAGAGTTTCAAAAAATAAAAAATGCATGAGCAATCCTTCAAACCTTGAAATGCAAATTTTCTCTTTCCTGCTGCAAAATGCACAATGCAACTTTCAAGAGAAACAAAAGAAGCAAAAAAAAGGATTTTGTTTCTTATTTTTCTTTTGAAATGATTTCAATATGAGAATAAAACAAAATCCTATGCTAATATATTTTTCTTTTTCAAATAACAATGCAAAGAAAGAGAGAGACCTAACTAGCAAAAAAGTAGGATTTTTTTTCGTTTTCTTCTTCTTTCTACCAAATTAAAACTAACAAAAGATACTAAAAGAAATATTTTTTTGTTTTTTTATGTTTGAAAAATCCAAATAAAACAGAAATGAAAATTCTTGAACTCAAATACAAACTCAAGTTTCGAAAATTACCACAACAGTGACCAGAAAGTTGAGATCTTGAGAACGGGACTAGTCTTATAGTCATGCAATCCAAGGGATAAAAGGGAGACAAATATGGATCAAAAAACTTTGTTTTTCATTCAAATTTAAGGCCTTACCAACCTCTTATAGGCCACAAAAAGTTCCAGGACCAAACTACCCAAAAGGAACCTCCAAACTAGCTGAAAATGGCTTCAAAAAGGCTAAAAAACAAGAAAAAAAGTCACTTTTTGGAGGTATACGTGGTTGGCTCCACTATAAGTCGCATATATAATCTTATGTACGTGCCTTATATCACTGTAGGAAGTGCGTATGAATTTTTTAATCGCTTTTTTCCTTCTACAAAACATGTATACAGGAAGTTTGGCCTTAACTCCTATATACGTGGTTTGGCCTTAACTCCTATACGTATGTACGCAACTTTAGTCAAAGGAAAGAGTGTATACAATTAGAAAAACTTGGAGAAAATTTGGTATAAAGCCCAAAACCCAAAATGAAGCAAAGAGACCAAACAAAAGCCAAAAAAACACTAGAAAACAAAGAGAAAGAACTTTTTATCAATTTTTTAAGTTACATAGACTTGATACAACATTCAAAGACAAATACCAATTAGAGAAGGTCCAAGCAATGTTGAATAACCAACCTAAGACTTCCCAAAAATGAGAAATGGCCCAAAGGGTATCTTTTAGAAAAATACGTTATCATGTACACAATGAATAGCATATATACGCTATTGGAACTGTACTAAATCATGTATATATGTGATTCATACAAAGACAAAGTGTGTATGACTCAGCAAAAAAATCAAACAGAGGAGTTAAAAACAGGAAGCTTCCAGAAAACTCGAGAAGGCTTCTGAGAAGGAAAATGTCTTCAGGACAAGCCTAGAAAATAGGAAAACAAAGAAAGCAAGCAATTGCAAGGTTCCTTAAACCCACCCAAACTAGGAGAAAAAATCCCTAGTATGGTTGTCAATTTTGTTACGGGATTCTAACCCCATGACTTTGGGTCTATGTCACAACAAAGCATAACCACATCTAAAAGATTAAAATTACATGTTGTCTTTACATAAACTACTCTTCCCTACTGCCTACGTTGTTGTCCCAGGGTTCATATCTTTCAGGGTACCAACAAAGCCTAAAACTATCGGCCCTTCTGGTAAACCAGAAGGAAACGCAGCACATAGAATGCACCACGCAGTCTCACCTGAGATAGATTTAATGGGTGGTTGTAAGACTCAGGTGTTTATAGACTATGATTGAGTATGAGATATGGGATCCATATTCTAAGCCATTTATTCTAACTTGTGTTACAAACTACTATTATTCTCTTTTATATTTTGATCTCCGTGGTATCTTTTCGTTATATCCCAACAACAATTAACCAAGAAATATAATAGCTCATTCATTCATTACACACAGCACTTAACTAATAAAAGTATGAAAAATATATGCATGCATTCATCACATTACACCAGTATTACAGTGGTTCACCCCCTCCTGGGCTACGTCCACAAAGATCTGGCTCTTGGCTCTCTTATTATGGTAGTTATGCAATCTCGCGTCGTGCGCTTACAATTCTCCTTGGATGGGTAAGATATCTATGAGGAGAACTAGACCACACCATGATCCTCAGCCTGCGATCTAATCCTCAATATCTCCCTCCTCTCCTCTCCTCTAGCTCAATCACTTACAAAAATGGTTATTCTAATAAAAAACATTACATAAAACAATTGAACCTCCATAGGTAGCTAACCGACACTAACAGAACTCTTTTATGATACCTCTGTATCTATATTTATATCTATCGGGCTCTTCATCCATTTACCCAAAACCTTACAAAAAACCCTAACCCTATTGTCATTAGGTATTCCTTCTCTGCATTCGTGCTTTGCTTCCTTCCAGCTGTCGCCTCCTCCTTTCATGCATGCGTGTTGTGCTTCTTTCCAGTTGTCTCTTTCCTCTTGCACGCTTTCTTTCCCACGATTGTTCTTCCAGTTGTCATTCTTCTTCATGCGCTCTTTCTTTCCCACTTCAGCCTGCTACCAACAGGCCCCCAAAACTGACATGTGACTCGTCCTGAGTCACCTAATCCTTCTGAGTTGCCTCGATCTCCTCAGTGATCGTCTGGAACTTTTTTCTCAGCTCTGTTTCTTTTGTTAGTGCCTGCGCGGTCCTCTCCTTAATGGTATCCACTACCTGAACTGCCACTTCGTCGCTTAGTAATCCTGCACATTCTTCCTGTGTCTGTGTCATCTGTGTTCTAGATGCTTCTGCCTGTGCGAGTACTTATTCTACCCATTCTTGTAATGGTTCTATTTGAGCTTGACGCTCTTGTTTCTGTGTTTGCACAGTGATAAGTTCTACCTGCATATTCTTCAGCACTTGTGTCCCCTTGACGCGTTCTGGGATTGGTATGGTCTTTTGCCTTTGTTTGAGTTCTTGGATCGTTGCATTGATTCTTTCCTCTTCCTTTTCCCAACGTTGAACCTGTGGATCCTCCTCCAGTCTTGTCCAGATTTGTGTTTCTTTCTCGAGCAAGTCAGCTGTCGTGCTAACCTATTTCTCCATCTCCTGTAGTTCAATTGTTGTTTCCTACCTCCTCTACTCCTTTACTACCGGTGGATTTGTTGGTGTCGGTTGTTTTCAAAGATCCTTGATCTCCTTCTGGTATCGACCAATTGCATGCGCAATCTGGTCGATCTTTTCTGCGGCAGGGAGTTTGTTTCCTTGCGTAGTGCTTGGAAGTTTTCCAAAAATCTATCCCACTCTACGTTCCAATTCGTTCCTGCATTATGTCTCCGTCTAAGTTTTGGATTTATCCTTCTTATACTCTTTTTCCAGTGCTTCCCGCTGCTTTGTTTCTTTATGTAGCCCGACTAAGTTTTTATGTGCCCGAGACTGTATCTCGTGGTCGACGCTAACCTACAAGTTGTACAGTGCCCTTGATGTCATCTGTGTCAAGACCAATTGGATGTGGTCCAAATCCTTCAATGGTGTCTGTCCCACTTTTTCATCCATTCGTAGCATGCTCGGTTTTATGTATACCGTTGTATGTGCATGTGGCATTGGGAGGGTTGGGTCTCGTTCTTCTACCTCCACTCTTTCGTTGGTTTGTATTGTCGAAGGATCTATGTCTCTTCTGCTACTTTCTCTCTGGGCCTCCCCGAGTGTCCTGAGGAGTTGTCCCATATCTGCCAACTCGTTCTGCAGTTTATCCATGTGATGTGTTACGTGATCGAAGTCTTCTGCTAGACAATCTTGGACCATTCTTGAGATCATTTCTACATCGTCCTTTGTGATCGTGTAGTCTGGTGATGCTCATTGTGCCTTTGATTTCTTGTGCGTGCCTACTGCATGTACAGTTGGTCTCTTCGTTCCCCCTGGTTCCTGTGTATTGGGATTTGGGGCAGTCTCCTACGCTCCTTTAGCTTGCTTTGGTTGTTCTTTGGTCTCTTTCTACCCCTTCTGGGTTCTTATCGGCTTTGCCCCCTCATTTGCCTGAGTCAACTTGTTTTGGCCCGTCCTTGGTTTCTTGGGCACTGGGTTTTGCGGAGGCTAAGTTTCCACCTACTATGATTCTCCTTATGCGGGTCCTTTCGGTACTTCCCAGGGAATGGATGGAATCCTCCATGCATCAAGCCATTCGTTGATGACCATGTCTATATCACCTTTTGTGATGCATTAGCGAATCAGTATCCATTGTTTATCTAGATATTATCTTGGTTGTATCCACATGGATTGACGTGTAGCCCAGAAGTTAGTGATGTCCCCATATCGCGTGACATCCTCTGGTGTTATTCTCCATGATCGGCTAATAGCTTCATGTATGTCCCATAGGTATGCTTCAAATATGATTCCATTTTCCCTCTTATGCTTAGCTTGTGGCCCAAATCGCAGTAATAGATATCTCGCTCCTGCTGGCTATGGTCTAGTAGCAAAAACTACATACTCTGGTTCCCTCCATCCCATTAAGGCTATGAGGGTGAATAGCCATGAGTAATGGAATTATGTACCGAGGTCTTGCGCATCCTTGCAGGCCACTTGGAACAAGTTTAATAGATAAGGCGCCCAGCTCACGAAGGTGCCTTCTACGCACTGAGTTGCAACTGCGATGACTCTTCCTGGTACTTCATCTTTGTGGAATTTTCTTAACAGTTTACAGGCTAAGATATTTGCGCCCAATTGTGTCACTGCATTGTTGATCCGTTTGGTTATAATGCCTCTTGTCCCCCTAGCGGTACCATATTTCTTCTTCATTTCCTCTGCTAATGCTTTCTCCTTGGATTTATCATCCAAAATCAGCGCGGGATCCATACCCTGACTGGGTAGTCCTGTTATCAACGCGATAATCTCAACAGTGATGGGGATGGTTCTGTCCAACCATATATCCCCTCCATGTGTGATTTCTAACAGCGTCTTAACACATGTTGTCACATACTGGCCTCTACCAAAATGCAGAAGTTTCATCAACCCTAAAATGCCTGTTTTGTCCATTCCAAGTGCCCACTGATGTGGTTGGCTAATCATTTCTCCAAGTTGGTTTACCACTATATTTTTCATAAAAACCCTCTACGCAAGTTCTGGGTACTTAGTTTCGTCTGATACGTCGTGGTCGAAATACTTGAGCTTCCCGGCGTGACCTAATAATTGCGGCTCTACCTATACTCCCTCTGATATGTGTGGTAGCACAATTTTTGTTGTCAGTTTCTTGCGAGGTGAGCTCGGTATCAGAACTTTGTCTTCCTGTTGTGGTGGTTGGTACGTGGTTCCAGCAACTCCTACTTGCTTCCCTGTAAGCCATTCTGGCCAAGCTGAGGTAGTTCCCATGGTTTCTTCTGTTGGTTGACCTAGGCTGGGTACCTGCGACTCATCGGGTTGCCCTTCTGATCCTTGATTCTGTGTCGTTTTGTTACCTTCTGCAACTGGTTCAGTGCTTTCTAGTTGCACTTCCTATTGGGTTTCCGCTTCCTTGTTCTGAGGTTCCTACGTCGCTGCTGGTGTGTCCTCTTTCAGGTCCTCTGCTTTTGGTTGTTGAATCTCTTCCAGTATCAGTGTAGAGTTCACTGGTGGTATCTCTGGGGATGGGATCTCACCGATATCGACACTCTCCGATTGTTTCTTCTCATTTTCTTCTAGCGGCCCTCATGACCTAGTTTGAACCCTTGTCGGTCTGGTTGTTTGACCTGGTTCAGCAGATTTCGATGGTGCCATATTGGTGAGTGTCAAATGTTTTCTTAGTTTGAAGGACTACAGTGACCTTTGTGGTCTCGCTCTATTTGTTCGAGCTATTGTTTCTCTCTCTCTGTTCTTCTTTCGTGAATAGACAAGTTTCTTTCATGCTCACGTGTTGTATGGGCTTGTCATGAAGCTTATCGGGGATGCTTCCTCCATGATGCGATTAATGCACCATAATTGTGGGTTCAATGCATCTGTGGCAGTTTCTTACGTGCCATTACACTTACTTTGTCATATCTAGTTGGAATGTTTAATGTAATGTTCCATCAGTACTTGTCGTGCCTTAATTCTGCTTAGTGTTGTCCTGTCATCCTGATTTTGCTGACTTTCTATTTCCCGCTCATTTTTCTTTGGCATGTAACCATTTTTCTTGCCTTAACTACATTCGTGTTTTGAGCATCCTATGGCTTTTTTTCTTTTTTTTATACTGCGTTGTGGGTGGTCAATTGTCCTTATACAGCTTCAGTCAGCTCCCATTGATCATTCCTCTAAGTTCTGCGCCTGCTAAATCTCTTAATTGTACATCTCTGTAGTCTGTTATAGATTTGACCTCATATGGTCCTAACCAATGCATTCTCATCTTTCCTGGGTGCTGAAACATTTTTTTTTCATAGAGAAATACTATATCTCCTTCCTTGAAAGTCTTCTTCTTAATGTGTCAATCGTGCCATTCTTTGTCTCTGGCCTTCTGCACTTGTTGATGGAATCCTGTCAGGATTCGGTCTTCCTCCATTGCTAATAGTTGGTTCAGTATTTCTTGTATTGCGTCGCATTCTGTCATTTGTGTGATAGTTGCTACGCGTAAGCTGGTTACTAAAAATTCTAATGGAACTACCGCTTCTTGGTCGTAGATGAGTTTGAATGGTGTGTGCCCTGTCAATTTCTTGCATGTCGTCCTATACGCCCATAATATTGTGGGTACTTTGAGGTCCCAGTCGTCTTTGTTGACGTTGCAGATCTTTGTCAGTGCATTCTCTAGAATTTTGTTAAAGGCTTCTACTGCGCCATTCACCTATGGATGATACGGTGTGATTTTTTGGTGGTGAACTTCAAATTCCTAGAGCATCACGTAGATGGTAATATTTATGAAATGTCTGCCTTGGTCACTCATCAAAACTCTTGGGCACCCAAACCTAGTAATTATGTGTTCAAATAAGAAGTGTGTAGCTATCTCTGTGCTGCAGTCTTTTACTGGTGTGGCTTTCTCCCACCTTGTTAGGTATTTCGTCGCAGTGATGATGTATCCTGCCCCTTTTCTTTTTCCTGGTGGGCTAATTGGTCCCAAAAAGTCGATTGCCCATTTATCAAATGCCTGTAATTTCACTTGTGGTCGTAATGGAATCTCGTCCCTTCGGTTGGGTTTGCTTACCCTTTGACAAACATCGCATCCTTGACAGTACTCTTTCGACTCTCTGTGAATCGTTGGCCACCATAATCCTGCGCGGAGTACCTTATGCGTGATAGTTTTTTCTGCATAGTGCCCTCCTGCCAATCCATCGTGGGCTTCTGCTAAAATTCTTGGTTGTTCATGCTCTAACACATATCTTCGTAAAATACTATCTGCGCCTATTTTATATAGATGTCCTGCAATCAGTTGATAGTTGGTTACGTGAACTACCAGGTTCTTTTTCTGCGCGGTGGTATATTCTTGTTGTGTGGTACCTATGCTTAAGTACTGGATGATCTCTGTGAAGTAGTCATCAGCAATATGTACTGAGAATAACTAGGCATCCAGAAAGTTGTCTTCTAAGTTCGTGGGTTCTTCTCCATTTGTGACCCATGATAGGTGGTCAGGTCCTGCATTCAGTTTTCCTGGTTTGACTATTACTTCGAATTCAAATTCTTGAAATAGTAGTAACCATCGACAAATTATCCCCCCCAACACTGGCTTGTTGACTAGGTATTTTAAGGCTGAGTGATCTGTAAACATCTTAAAATGTTTTCCCAAGAGGTAGTGTCTGAACTTCTGTAGTGTGTAAACCATAGCTAGGCCTTCTTTTTCCGTCGTGTTATAATTATGTTATGAGTCTGATAGTTTTATGCTTGTGAATGCTATCAGGTTATCCAAATCTCCTACTCCTGGTTGTGCCAAGATAGCTCCAAGTGCTATCATTGATGCATCTACATGCACATGGAATGTCTTTCCCCAGTCCAGAAATACTAATATTGGTGCAGTGATCATCTTTTCTTTCAAAGTATCCAGACTGTGTTGACACTCATCGATCCATTGGTACTTTGTATCCTTTCTTAGAATTTTTTCCATTGGTGTTGTGATCTGAACATATCCTTTGATGAATTTCCTGTAGTATCCTGTGTGTCCTAACGTCTCTAGTAGTTGACGGACTATTTTTGGTGATGGTAAATTAATGATGACTGCAATCTTTTTCGGATCGACCAATAGCCCTTGTTTGCATACTATATGGCCCAATAGTATCCCAAAAGGTGTCCCAAATATACATTTATTTATGTTTAGTGATATCTGACACTGTCTGCATCATTCTAGCATCAAGTGTAAAACTTCCACATGGTTTTTCAACAGACTATAAACTATCCAGTCATCCATGTATACTTCGATGAACTGATAGATGAATTCTTTAAATGATGTGATAGCCACTCTGGAGAATATTGTTGGTGCATTCTTCAGTCCAAATGGCATGATTGTATATTGGTAAGATCCACATTTTGTCGCGAACGTGGTCTTGTATATGTCCTCCTATGCTATCTTAATCTGATGGTATCCTGAGAATCCATCAGTGAATGAGTAAGCTTCATGTCCCCCCACATTCTCTAACACTTCATCTGTGAAAGGTGTAGAGAATGGGTCGTGTAGGCATACATCATTCAACTTTCTCAAGTCGACGCATATCCTAATCCCTCTTCCTTGTTTCTTATCATGTACGACCATTGAGCTTATCCATTCTGATTTCTCGACTGGTTCGATTATGCCAGCTTCGAGCATCCGGTCGATCTCCTCTTTAAATTTATGTTTATATATGGGGTTCAGTCTATATGGTCATTTTCTAATCGGTCTTGCTTCAGGTCTGAGAGGTATCTTCATCTCTCCCAATTCTCCTACTATGCCCTTCATCTCTATAAATGTTGTAGGAAACAAGTCGCTATACTCACGTAACAACTATGTGATGCTTTCTACTGTTGGCTCATCCTAGTAGTCTCCAATGATGGCCATTTTGGGATGTTCAGTTGTTCCGATGTTAACTTTCTTTACCTTGATTGGTGCGGAAATAACTTCAGATTCTATGGGTGGTCCCTTCACATCTCTTTCACCTTCTACTTCTTCAATCTGAATATCACACGGGTCATCTTCGTCTGGTGCTTCCTCCTATACATGGTAACATGACAGTAGTTCCTTGATTGTCTTCTTATTTCGTTGTTTCTCTTTGTTAATGAGTTCTATTTATGGTTCTTCAATGAATATGACTCCTCTGATCTGTTTCAGGGCTGCATCTATGTTGGGTTTCTCATGCTCAAATGAGAAAGTGACGATAAAGTTATGTTGCAGTGTCGTCCATGTTGTAGTTCCTTTGCGTAATTCCTGATCTATATACCAGTTCCTTGGTATGCCTTCTAATGTGTGAATGAAGTGGTGAGGCCATTCCTCTGGTGGTGTCATTTTCCACAGCGTTTTTCACTCCTCCAAGTGTTTCGTTGGTGTACCTAGTTCTTCATTTCTTCGTTGTTTGTTGTTTTTTTGTTATGCATTGAACCTTATGCGTAGTAACCGCTTACATTGGTACCAGTTTGTGATAGTCTCCTTGTGTGCGCCCCACCATCTTGTGAGTGTGGCCTTGAGTGCTAAGTCCAGTGCTAGTATCCTCTGGTTATCTAATACTTCGTCTTCATATTGTGTCAAGAATGTTTCCAAATCATTTAGTCCATGGAAACTGGGCGGTTCTTGTATTTCTATACCTATCCATCATACAGTGCAATCTATTCTTGCACATCTTCTCATGGATACTTCATGTAGTCTTTGCTGCCAGTTTTCTAGCACGGTGTTTGAATCTATTGCGCATGAAATAATGTTGTGCCAACTAAGTACCATGTCTGCAGTTGGGTTTACGTAATCCTCCTCACACGCAGTTGTTCTGTACAACTGGCTAATCTCCTCTAAATCCAGGCAAGTGGGTTCTACGAACCTCTCCCCATCTGATGGATCTAGTGGTGCTATGACCCTGTAATCTCTAGATTCAAATTTCATTTTCCTTGTCTTCAAGTTAATTATGGTATGGTTGTCAAATGCCCAGTCCAAACCGAGTAGTGTCAGATATGGTGTTGTGCCATCTACTATTTCAATGACTTCAAAGTCTGCTTTAGTGTGCACTCCATCAAGATATTGTTACTCCTTTAAGTCTCCCTATTGGTAGGACCCTATGTTGGTTTGCTAGTTTTAGTTGTACATTTGAGTATCCCAATGTTGGCTCTCCCATGCATTTCCAGGTTTTCTTGGGTAGCACATTCACTTCGGATCCTAGGTCCAGTATGATGTCTCCCATATTGAAATCCCCAATGTTAGCATTCAGCCTAAATTCCCTGCTTGTTCTTCTTCTTGTGTGTAGATGATTGACAATTTTTGGTTCTAGCTTTTGTTCCGTCTCGCTGCTACATTTCTCTAGGATGTTTTGCAATATTTTCACAGATGAAGGATCACTTAACATTTTTATGCATGATTGAAAAAAGTATTTGATAGTACTTACTTGTCCCTTGGGTGGCATTCCATTGGTATGATCCAATGATGGTGGCATTTCATATTCTGGGGCTTCATGGATTGATTGCGTAGTGGAAGTTGATGTTGTGTCCACCTTCTAAAATTCTTGTCTGACTTCCTTAAAAGTCTCCTTTTCTTTGGGCGCGTCGAACTGATTTCTTGGTTTGGTGCTCTTCTTTACCCATTGGTTATGTGCGGGTTCCTGTCGGGCTATGTCATTTCCTGTCTTTGTTCCTCCACGAGTGACTATATTGATGTTATGTCCATCCTCCCTTGCTTCGGCTGAAATCCATTGAACATTCTAATTGTTTTGGTTCCTTTTTTCCTGGATCTTTACAAATAGTGTCAGACATTCCTTTGTCTCGTGATCTAATGTGCAACAATACATACAAGTCGTTGGCGGCAGTGGGCATTCCTGTGCGTAATGTTCTGATTGCTGACAGTTTTGACATGTGACTGGTCCTCTACCACGTCCAAAACCTCCTCTGGCTCGTCCTCCTCCTCGATAGTCTGCTTGGTCCCCTCTCGGTGCATTGTACTGGGATGCCTGATTATACTGTGCGGTATTATACTGGTGTTGCGTTGGGTTGTGCTGCGGTTGTGTGTTATTGTATGGTTGTTGCGCAATATTGTACTGCTGATGTGCAGTGTTGTATGGAGCTTGGTCTTGATTGAACTATGGCGTTGATTACCCAGTCATGATTTCGGCCTGTACCCTATATGCATATGATGTTCTTTCTCGCATCAACTCCATCGTTCTACAATATTTGTCGTTGTGGCCCACTGACTTACAAAAGGTGCAATAAGAATTCTTTGGAATTTTCTGGTACTTCTACATCATCGTGCAGTGATAAGGGTCATGGCCTAGTTTCTTGCATATTTCACACCATAATCCTCCCTGTGGTAGCGGGTTTGGCATGCATGTTGCCATATATTGCGTGAATGTTGGACATTTGTTCTTGTGGTGTCCTTACGTCCTACATGTGGTGCACCAAACAGCTTCTCGTTTGTCCTTGTTCTTATTCTGGTTCAACTAAAACGTTAGGTTCTTCATATCCTCCTTCAATTCTTCAATAGTTGGGTCTATTTGTTGTTACTAGTTCTCTTCCAACTGCAAGGTTGCCTGTAGAGCCTTGTCCCCCGTCTGAAACTTCTGTTGTCGTCAAGGATATTTTAGGTGTGGGAGTAGTGAGTTGACAAATAGGTGCTGGTGTTGCATCTCAGTCATAAGGTATTTTAGCTTCCCCTTTAGTCACTTGAATCTCTGGTCAATCTCCCATACAGACTCTCCTGGTTTCTGTCTTATTTCGATCATCTTGTTCATGTACTGATCCTCTTAGCTTGGCTTCTGGAACTCATTAATCAGTAGCTTCTTAATGTCTTCCAGTGTCCTCGTCATCCCAACGGAACTGTTTGTGTCTAGACTCATGTACCATTCTAGTGCGTGGTCTCTTAATGTAATTTCTAGCTGCGCAAGTTTGGTATCTTCATCAGTGATTTGTTTTGCCTCCCATATATTTGCACAAATGAACAAATGCTTCTCAGGGTCTTCGGTTGCTTCACCTCGAAATTCTAGTAATCTAATAGTGGGATTGTGTCCTGCCATTCTAAATACTGAACTGTTACCTCTATCGTGCGGTGTAGATACTTGACTAGTACTACCTAAATTGGCTCCTCCAGTTGTTGCTCCTGCAGTAGATGTAATTCTTGCTGTCAGACTTCCTCCAAACTTCATTTGTCTAAACAGTGGTGTTCTCTTTGGTGTATTGGTCGCACATGGGTTTATGGGTTCCACACTAACATTAATATGTAAAGGATGGCTATCTTCTCCTCCCGTTCTTGGGCCTCTTGTTTTCTTCCCATAGCTTGCGTGTGGGATTTTCTCAATCTAATCCATAGCCCAGAGATCCTCTACCTCTTCCTCATCGCTTTGCAAGCCCTCCCTTGTGGCTACGGCTCTTTTCTTGGTATTCACCTTATATTGATAGGGTACTCCGCTACGTGTCATTCCTGATGAAATCCAAGATCCACTTAAGATGGTCATCATCCATCAAGATCGGGTCCAAGAATTCCTCCTCCTTCTTTCCTTTATCCTCACCTTCGTCCATATATCCTCTCTATGTCAGTGCTTCCCCCCTTCCCACATGCACACAAGGAAGTTTAGCTATCTGATTCCATTTTCATCACCCCTTTGTTATATAGTAGTATTTTAATAGAAGTATACAGTGATCAAATGTACCTTCCACGGGGTCCACGTAGACATTCATGCCTTTCTACACTATATGACTTCATTGTTTCGACTGCAAACTCTGTGATGAAGCCTGCCACAATACTTTCAAGGCAAAATTCGATTGCGCGGGTGAATTTTTTATTCATCTGATGTAACTACTCAACCTATACTGGGGTCCAATCTAGCTGTCAGATCTGGTTAGTCACGTGGTTATGTTTCAACCGTAGTATCCACTCCTATAGCAGGTGGGGAAAATCACAGAAAAAGACTTCGTGTAAATCCGTAAACACGTATTTATCCAGATATTTACAAGATGTGATGCTAGGGTTTCTATTGTCTTTTTGGGCAAACTCTAACTCTTTAGTTCTCAACCAGCCTTCGATTTATCCTTTCATGGGGTTCCATGGTATCAACATTCCCTTTTAGTGGCTCAGTGATCTTCTGGTTTCACTCCTTATTTTCTTATGCATTCTATCTCATCTACTTAGTCCTCTCTTGTTCCTCTTAACACGACAACGGAACCATTTGTTGGCTATACATAACTACTCTTCCCTACTACCTACGTTGTTGACCCAGGGTTCATATCTTTCAGGGTACCAACAAAGCCTAAAACTATCAACTCTTCTAATAAACCAAAAGGCAACGCAACACACAGAATGCACCATGCAATCTCACCCAAGATAGCTTTAATGGGTGATTGTAAGACTCAGGTGTTTACAGCCTAGGATTGAGTATGAGATATGGGATTTGTATTCTGAGCCATTTATTATAACTTGTGTTACAAACTACTATTATTCTCTTTTATATTTTGATCTTCGTGGTATCTTTTCTTTATATCCCAACATCAATTAACCAAGCAATATAATAACTCATTCATTCATTACACACGACGCTTAACTAATAAAAGTATGACAAAGATATGCATGCATTCATCAAATTACACTAGTATTATCATGGTTCACCCCCTCCTGGGCTACGTCCACAAAGATCTAGCTCTTGGCTCTCTTATTACGGTAGTTTTTCAATCTCGTGTCATGCGCTTACAATTCTCCTCGGATGGGTAAGATATCTACGAGGTGAACTAGACCGCACCAGGCTCCTCAGCCTACGATCTAATCCTCAAGATCTCCCTTATCTCCTCTCCTCTAGCTCAATTGCTTACAAAAATGGTTCTTCTAATCAAAAACATTACATAAAACAATCGAATATCCATAGGTAGTGAACCGACACTAACCGAACTCTTTTATGATACCTCTATATCTTTATTTATATCTATCATGCTCTTCATCCATTTACCCAAAACCTTACAAAAAATCCTAACCCTATTGTCGTTAGGTCTTCCTTCTCTGCATGTGTTCTTTGCTTCCTACCAGCTGTCGCCTCCTCCTTGCATGCACGTGTGCTATGCTTCTTTCCAGTTGTCGCTTTCCTCTTGCACGATTTCTTTCCCACGATTGTTCTTCCAGCTGTCATTCTTCTTCGTGAATGCTTTTTTTCCCACTTCAGCCTACTGCCAACATTACCCTCCCATATACAAACTTATAAATAAATAAGTACTTGGAAGAGAGAAAGAAAGACCTCATACCTTACATCCAAACGCTCGGTGTAGATCCCCTCTCTCAAACTTTTATTTGTGCATGATCCTTGCTTGTACTAGCCTGCAAAAGAAGATCAATTATATACTGCAGCAAGGTAGTTATCAAATCAAGTTATGCATATAATGTGTAAATTCAAATATGTAAAGCAAGTTTAACATATATAAATAGATTGAACAAAATTACACTTATATGGAGGGAAAGAGAACTCTTTTATTGAACAGTAAAAGTAGGTAAGTTACAACCTGACTCTAACCGTCGACACTGCCTCGAAGCCAACCATTTGAGTTCCTCCACCAAACCATTTAAGCATCAACTCAACAAAGTGGTTCTTCCTCAAATTTCTTAGAATGGATACGAACACACCCATCGATCATATAGGAGAGAGGAAGGAATGCCAGAAAAACAAGTTTTCATATCAGGGGATGCTACTTAGAGGTTTAGGGAATAGGGGAGCTTGTATATTGACAGCATAATCTTGCACCAAGATTGTCTCTCCCCATCCATACCCCCATAGGTGCTTATATACCATCCTAAAGAGGTTTAGATGGTTATATTCCGTTATGTATGAGCCAAAGGAGGTTAGGGAATGGGAAAACCCGAAAACCCCTCCCAAAAGTATGAAATATTTTATTTTTCATAAAAATGGGGGTATACATGGTTTGTACACAGGAAAACAGTGTATATATGTGATTTTCACATGGGTGAATAGCGTATACAAAAAAATGTATTTTTTTTAGATGATTTTGATGAAGGAGAGTGGGATTTAGGTAGACAAGCTAAGGAATGGACTAGACCATCTCACAAATGCAATTTGATGTGTCAATTTGTGCTCTAACAGTTGACTCCAGTGCCACATCAATGCATAGTTAGCACCACCTCGATGCCACGCCACCTACTAGCTTGGATGCCACGTCATGCCTCTACCACAACCTGTATAATTATCATGTGTCACTGTGTACGACTGCCACATGTCCTCTTGTGGGACTTCCACATGTCAATCTCTGGGTGTGCTACATGTCAACGTCTAGGTGTGCCACGTGACAGTCTCTACACATGTTTTACCTTCAACTTTCGAAGGCTGTAACTTTTTCATACAACATCCATTTGACCTTATTCAAGCATCATTGGAAAGCTCTGATCAAGCTCTTTGTCATGGCAACATTTTCATCGATTTTTGAGACCTTTGAATTTTTAGGTATTCTAGATCCTCCTGGATCAATTCTCCCCACTGAAATATTTTGAACCACCAAAAGTTTCTCATTCAGACACTAAGTGAGGGTAATGCCTCCCCACTTGACTTGTATTTGTCCCCCATACTCAGACCATTTGGCTCATTATAACAAACTGAATAACATGATGAAATTTGAAATAATGTTGCTAACATAATCAATCATTATCGATCTTTCACAACTACTTGCATTCAGCATTTCCACTACTAACCATGCACAACATATAGATGTCACTAAAAATGAATTAACAACTCCCCTATTCTTATTTACAGGATCCCCAATACTTTCATACAACGAATCCTCGTGTGGCAGCTTTGGAGAATCCTGAAAAACTTCATAGCTAGGAATGAACTTAAGTATTCCATTATTACATTCGAGATCATACCCTTCAATTGTTTTTGCAGACATGAGAGACACATTCTTTCTGTCATTCACAATCCTTTTTAGTTGTCTTGTAATTACAAGAGAAAGATCATTTTTCATGTGATGAGTTCTTACAATATATTTAATTCCATCTTTAATGAGATGGTACATGTTCTCCTCTCTGAAGAAAATGGTGTGTGTGTCATACAAGTAAGGGATTCCCAATAAAATACGACATATTTCAAGAGGGACCACATCTAGTTCAACCTCATCAACAAATTTTGAAGTGATAGAAAATCTAAGTTTACACTGTTTGGTTACTTGTAATTTTGCATTATCACATACCCAACCGAGAGAATAAGGGTTCTTATGAGGTTTTGTTTCCAATCCTAATTTCTTGACAATTTCTTCAGATATCATATTTACTTGGGAACCAGTATCAACTTTTGTATGCTTAGTTATCACCCTTATATGAAAAAACTCACTTCTTGTTGTTTCAGAATTAGGAGATGGAATTGAAGAGCTTGAACTAGCATGAGAAGATAGTATATCTTACACTCATACATCTATGATTTGTGTTGCATCACCTAAATCAAACCCCAAATCTTGTTGAATTGTGGCAATGATCTTTCTCTTTCCTTTGTCTCCAAACCTTTTAGGCCTTAGCTCAGGATGTAGCTTCCAACAATGAGCATCATCATGTCCTTCCTTTTTGCAATGAGAGCATGTAGGCTTCGCTTCTTCTTTCTTTACTGTAGCTGTCTTTTTCCCCTTTTTCTTACTTGCATTTTTCTAAATAGACTTCATAGAGTAATCATCATTAACATCCTTCTCCATGGACTCAAGATGCGTATCTTGGACACATACTTCATCAAGATTAGTGGGATTAAATAAAAGAATAGAATGGTGAATATAGCTATGCAAAGCACCAATGTATTTTAGAAGAGTTTCTTGAGAATACAATGAAATAGTTAAGGCCAATGCTTTCTTCCTAAACTCTTCAGTAAAACTTTGCACACTTTTCCCTTTTCTTTGTCTCAAATTCTACCATTTCATATATGCTTTATGTGTATATCCTAAAGGATAGAATTGTTTCTTTAATGCAGAAGTGAATTCAAACCAAGATGAAAGAATCTTACCATTATTTTTAACACCTTTTTGAAGTTTTGTTTCCAACCAAATAAACGTTGTACCTTCAAGGTGAAGAGAGCCCAATTGAATCTTTACCTCTTCTTCATCAATATGTTGAATACAGGAATAAACTTTTATTTGTTGAATCCAATTATCTAATCTCTATGCATTAAGCTCGCCATTATACATGGGTAAAACAAATTTGACATCCAAATTTAACAATAGCGTTTTTATATCAATCTTCTTCTGAGGAGATGGAGACTAGGATAGAGAAGGAGAATGAGAAGGATGCAGAGAAGAAAGAGGAGAAGAAGGAGGTGAAGAAGGAGGAGATATCTTTTGTGAAGGATGATCATCTTCAATCTTGACTTGACATGTGCCTTCTCCTCTTTGTTATCCTATTTCATTGTAGAGCTCTTCCACCATTTCCTTCATCAAAGAGAATGCCTCGAAGAAATCCTCTTCAAATTTAAAAGGATTTGTTTTCCTTAGTGTGGCCATCTCTCCTCTTTGAGTGCTTCTCCTTGAACCAATTTCAAGATTATAAGCCTCAAGTTTTCCTTCTCCCTTCTTGAGTCTAGACATGGTAAGTATCCACACTCACAAACCACATAAAAATAGCTTTCTAGCCCTGATACGAGATTGATCCAAATCTTTTACTTAGCTAGTTAATGAATTGATTAATTTAAAAGAGTGTGAAAATCAAGACAGAAGAAATATATAAACAGACTATGAGCAATAATAATAAGCATCAAGAAATAAGAATGACACAACGAGATGTTGATGGAGTTCACCAAATGTGTGCTGCATCTTTGGGTCTACTTCCAATGGAGTGGCCTCTTCTATTATGATGTAAATAGGGGAAAATTACATCAAAGTTTTCAATCTCAAAGATGGTCTTCTTCTTTGTTGTAGCACAATGGCTTCCAAAGGCTTTTGAAATCTATCTCTCCACTTTACAATTCACCAAGAGGGATTACAAAGCTCATATCTCTCCTCTTTAAAATTCACCAAGAGGGCTTAAAGAGCTCATATAGCTCAATATTACAAAAGAATCATAACATTTCTTACAAATGACCATATACTCTCCATACAAATAGCAAAAAATGTATTTGTTTAAATAACAAAGGTCAATGGTTTTAGTTTCTTAGCCGATCCAACATTTATGGATTTGTAATATTTGATTAACCAAACAATATATTATAATAACCATATAATATATAAGATTTATTATAATAATCAACCCAATATATATATATATGGTTGGCCCAATTTAATTTGGTTAGTTTTTCATATGGTATATCATAATCACTGCATGTATCGATTCCATACCATAAATATATATGGTATATAACCAAAAGATTTGAAATAACCATATATGGTTCAAAGCTCCAAACCGATGACCATAGGAATATTTTGGGCCAATGGAATTTTTGGCTAACAAAATATATGCTATTTGGTATGTTGATCCATGTGATGTGGTAGTCGGTTGGCTATGTATAGTGGTGGTTTGGTTATAATATAGAATATGTGGGCGGATATGTGGGTTTATAACTTACCACATAAAAATATATGACCTTAAATAAAATAAAGCCAATAAGTGTTACTAAATTACAAGTTGGCATATTAGTTGTGGCGGCGTGGTTGTTAAGACTTGTCGCTAGGGAGGTCTCGGGTTTGAACCCCCCGTTGACAATTTTGGACTGGATCAGGATTTAGTGGCCTTTTTGGGGGTACCATGTGTCACCACTAGATTGGTCCACATGTCACCATTGGATTGGTCCAACTATCACCTTCTCCAGTCAACACTCTGCCATGTCACCACCTGCCATGTAAGCTCTAGTGCCACATCGGGGCATAGTTAGTGCCACATCACATGTCATCTCATATGCCATGTCATGCCTTATACGACTGCCATGTGCCACTTCATATGACTTCAACGTGTCCTCCTATGGGACTACCATGTGCCAATCTCTGGGTTTGCCATGTGGCAGTCTATGCACTTGTTATACCTTCAAATTTTGAAGGTTGTAAATTTTTCATAAGACGTTTGTTTGACCTTCTTCAAGAATCATTGGAAATATATCATCGATCTCTTCTTCATGGCTACCTTATCATTGAGTTTTGAGACCTTTGAATTTTGAGGTATCCTGGATCGGGTGTTGAACTTGAGTACCCAAAATTAGCAATCCTAAGCTCCTGGATATTAAGTTCAACAAGAAAAAGAGAAAACATTGAATTCTTATCCATTATGAAGTATTCAAGGTCTATAAACTTCCCAAAGAAGGGGGAAATCTGCCTATAATATTGCTATTGTTGAGAGCTGTGAACTCCAAGATTTTTAAGGTCGAAGAGCCACAAGAATGTGGCCTGAGGAAATTCCAACTCAAATCTAGCTTATGCATTGTCCTTGGATTTCCAAGGGATTATGGAATGGATCTTCTAATATTATTGTAACTCGAATCAAGGCCCAACAAGTTGCTTAAACTCTTCATTATTTGAGGGATTTCTCCCTTACAGAATTACATCTCAAATCTAAATGCCTGAGATTATTCAAACTCCCCAAATTTGGTAGGATACTCCCATGAAGAGTGAGTCTAAGAGAGTGTCAACACTTGTAATTCCCTCAAGTTACCAAAATTTTGAGGAATTTCACTAGTCAAGGCCTTGTTAGCACACAGGTCCAACTGCTCCAAGCTAGGTGTTGGTTTTAGAAAACCCAAAGGAATTGTGATGTTCTTTCTCATGAAACACTAAAACATAAAGAGTGCTTGCAAGTATGAGAGGTTGAAAATTGAAATGGGCATTTTTCTTGAAAGAAGGATTATGATTGTACCCAAAATCAAGCCTTAAAACATGCAAGAAATTGTGGTTTCCACGTTTACACTTCATTCCTATCCATGCCCTTATACATAAGGACATGGATGGGATTTTCTCAATACTACATATGTAGATAGAAACTCTACCAAAAATCATGTATGGATGGGATCATGAGAGGAACACATAATAGTGAAAAGAATTGATTGGCAACGATAGAGGATTGGGAGTGAGGTGGTGGATGAAAATCATGGAGGAGTTCCATGATTAGTGTTATTGCACAAACTATAGGGTGCAAAAATCCTGGCCCAATCCATGAGATGGTGATAATTGTGGGAGATTCTACCCACTATCACCTTAGATAAACCCTCCCCTCGCTTTAGTGAAGGAAAAATGCTACACAAGGGGGGAATCTCAGGTGACCCTAGGGGGATTGAGACGGAGGATGGAGAGATGATAAGTGAAACCCCTATATTTCAATGATAGAGATGGTTGAAGGATTGAAAATGAGTTTTGTAGAAGGACACACGGTTTCCAATTGATAGATACCTGCAAAACAATGTTAGCCCTGCCCAGAACAAAACAAATAATCGATATATAAGCCTTTAAACCAAGGGGAACAAGAAAGAAACCTTGTTGTCCTAAATTTGCAGAAGTTATAGAAATATATATCAGCAACATAAAATGACAATGGCTGCAAATTTAACCATCCAAAATCCAGTAGAAGATATCATAAATAAAGCTAGCAAAGACTAGTCTAACTTCCAATGATTAAAGTGAAATTTTGATGGTGATTATGGTTGTTTATTAGATGTTATCAGAAATTTATTATAACATCCAAGTGGTTGTATCAAACAATTTCTACAGCATCAAAATCCAACCACAAAAATTAACAAGTAATCTGTCAAAAAGATAGACAATGAGCAGTAGAACAATAATAGACATTTACAAGTAAATTTCAGTGGTTGGTAAGTGTGTGACAAGTAAAAGAGAGAGTTTCACGCAGCCCTAATGGTTGTAGATTTAAGTTTATAACAGAATAAAAAATATTTTCCTAAATAGGATGCTTTTAGGGCATAAGCAAGCTTATAACACTAAGAAACGATTCCAACTTGAACAAATTCAATATCTCAAAAAATCACACATTCCAATGCAAGTATTTTATTTCTCCAATGAAATAAATGATTAGTGCCTTTCCAAATGGGTTATGGAGTTCTCTTGTAGTACATTATATCTACTATCTCCCTAGGGGTGTAAACCATTTTACTCCCTGGGACAAGCAAAATCTAACATGATAAATCTAGGAGGGTGTAAGCCCTTTTACTCCTCCTAGCAACCTTTGCAATGGATTCTTTCACAAACAACAATGATAAAAAAATTGTGGAGGGTGTATGCCCTTATACTCCTCCAAGGATATAGCCAATAAAAACCATGGAACAAGAAAGAAAACTAACAATATGCAGATTTTTCTTACCAATTCTAAAAAATGTCAAGACAAACCCTAGTTACCAAGTATTTTTCATCACCAAAGCAAGAGAAAGAACCTCCAAGAGATATCGCACCACTTCACTCCACAAGACAAGAGATCAAACATAGCACAAGAGAAATAGAATATGAATTTTCCCAAGAGGGGCGCAAATTTCAGCCAAGAATCCTCTCCAAGATGGGAGAGTTATGATGAAAATGAAATGATTCTTATTTATACACATATTCTAAAAAGTGTGTGTCCACTTAAGTTAGGGTAAACCACAAAACAAGGGAGAAATTTCCCTTTATTTTTCACCTTCACAATATTAAATTCAAATTTAACCCTAAAAATGCACATAAGGAACCCTAAATATGATGTCAACCCTTTCTAGGGTGACGTTTTGGTACTTCTAGCAAATCATTTGAGCTTGGAGGTGAAAAAATGGGCCTCCAAAGTCCTCCTTCTCATGTTTCAGGGTCTCCTCCATCAAACCAAGGCTTCTCTCCATCCAAATACCAAGTGTCAATCAAGTCAACACCACCACCACCAAAACCCTAGCCCTATGGTGACATCAAGCCCTCCAAAGTGGTGTTTTGACCTCCAAAGGAAAAACGTTGGGCTTATAGGGGCTAGGTGGGGTCATCCAAGAGGTATCTCAAGCCTCCAAAAAATTCCATCATCATTTAATGTGTTGGCCATGGTATCCAATCTATGGGATTCATTCCCCAAGGAATCCCAAGCTAGGCTTGTTCTTCCAAAATTTCCTACCAAGAAAGGTCCTGAAAATACAACGAATATGCCCTCCAAGGATCTCAATTAAAATGCATCATGATAAGTAAATCAAGTCAATAAAATAGTCACCCAAAGATGTGCATCAAAAACCACCTCACCAAATTAAACAAGTGCTCAAATACCCTATGCAACTTGTCAAGTTTAGGTGTGGGAGGGTTGACAAAGTGACCTATTGGGTGAATCATTCCCTCTGTCAAGGAGTCTTTCCTAGGTGGACCCCCCTCTAAGCTACATGGACAATATGAAGTTGATGGGGGTGAGACTTTTGGGCATGGGGTTCATGACATACAAGGGATTGTGGTGTCTCATTTATGGGTGCCTTTGTAGAGGGTGTGTTGTACCTTTGTTTTCAATGCATCCTTTTTTCAAACCCATTTAATTCCATTAATTAATTAAGGTCCAAAACAATTGAGTACTCCCTATGGGGTAACATATATCTAGGGAGTCAGTACCACAGTGTCACTTGAAGGGAGAAGTACACAGAGTGTCTTGGGGTTAAAATATAGCTTGAAACGCACTTGTGTAGATCCCTCAACAAGTGGGACATATGTGTGTGTGTGTGTGTGTGTGTGTGTGTGTGTGTGTGTGTGTGTGTGTGTGTGTGCTTTTGCAGGTCTTTGAATTTTTAGGAGAAACATTTCATTGTTCGCAAGACCTCTTTGGGCGAGCATATGGAAGGTTATGATTTGGATTTTATCTTTTACCAACTACATTCCCTTTGGGACTTCAACCCCTTCTTCCCATGAAATGAGGGACAATCCCTTCTTGGGTCAGTACACCTAAAAATCCCAAAAGATAAGAAGGCTTGGGAATGAAGTGTGGAAAGTGGTAAGTATGATCATGAATGGCACGATGACTTGTCAAGGGGACCTCCTAGTATCAAACATGTCCCTAAGGGTGACCAATTACTAGGGAACAATGTCAACCACCAAGGTGAAACATGGCAAAGAGAATAATTTCCAAGCATACTTTACATAATCAAAAGTAGCATTAAATGCAACACACTCAAATGCCTCAAATATTAAAATGACACTCACCATAATACCTGGCTTGTACCTCATGGAGAAATACCCAATGTCTTCTAAAAGCAAGATGATGTGGCAGATACCATCGTGATGAATCTGAGATATGTGTTGGTGAGGCAGTTCTCTATTTGTGCAATTGGATGTTGTCAACCATTTGTCTCTCAGTACTCCATGTCTGCAACCTGAGGGCCTCGAGACATCATCTTCTTATTTAACCCTAAGAATTGGGGATAACATTTGGCTCCTACTTGGGGATGTGTACTCATCGTAGAGTGCATCAAAACCTCAAGATATCCTAGTTGGACCTGTGCCTATACTGAAACACAAAATTGTAAAATCTAGGGTCGCTCTACTCACCATTTGTCCATATAATCAAAATCAAATTTCAAAATTGATAACTAATCTAGAAAATAATTTTTTTTGTATTTTTCATATATATGATGAAAGAGAAACATTTAAATCAACAATGATAGTAGAGAAAAATTAAAATCAAAGATGAAATGTAACTAAGCTACTATGAGAAATCAAGATGCAAATGCAAGAAAGCAAGATGACCTACCTACTTACCTTGGGCCCTGAAGATTAGGTCCTAAAATGTCAGGTGAAGTCATTCAACCAGTTGATCATCTCATCAAGGTATCTCCCCTTGTGCTTAATCATCCAGTACAACAAAGGTAATTCAAGCATAAAATAGTCATAAGCATAATTAAGCATGTAATTAATCATAGAAATAAACTCATGCAAATGGGTGGGAGAGATAAAATCCTGCTGGAGAAAATGGCCACGAGCCTGATCAATCTATCTATGAATTAGGATACCATGTATAGAAGACAACTCATCTTCATCTTCTCTTAAAATATTAATGCTCCCTAAAGGCTGAGAAAAGATAAGAGATCCCAATAAAACCTTATGATTCCCAAGAGAAGAGGAAACAAGACAAGGGATGACCTCGAGTCCTAAGAAGAACTCTTTTCCGACATCCAAAACATGTTGCTTCATCACCTACAAGTCCTTGCAATACTCTCTAAGATGAAATATTTTTGCTCTGCAGTATGAATATTTGACTGCTCTGGAATGGCCATGTACTTGTTTGAATTAAAATCTAAGGGCGAAATGACTGAGAGTTTTCATAGAAAAAAATATGTATCAGAGTCAGTTTGAAGACCCGCTCCTATTGTAGATCAAGATCGTGAAGCTGAGTTGTCTCATCTCCATTTTCTGTCATTTTTGTACATTTCTGGGATGAGAGGGTTGTTCCATTGCGTTTGGAGCACTCGTTTTACTCAGGAACACTTTTCTTTTCACTCGAAAAGGTTTATGTTTTCCCAAGATACGACCTTTCAGTCATATCTGGAGGTATAAATCTTAAATACGCATTTTTAAATTTTTGCAGAGTATTATTTTTGTTTTATTTCGGTTTTATACTATTTGTTTCTGGGTTGCTACTCTTTTAGATCTGCATATTCTCTTTTCCCTGCTCCCTATGTGATCTCGAAAAATCAGAAACAAATAGGAAAAGGTGCATCTTTCGGGTAAGCTAACCGATCTTTAACCATTATTGTCATTGAGAAGCAAAAAAAAATATCTTGTGTGAAAAGAGTTTTTTTTAGCACGTTCTCCAAGGTCATCTTCAACAACAACAATCCCCTTGCTAAACAATAAAATATGTTTTGCTAGCCCATTTGGTTAAAATTTGTCTTATTAAGTAAGAGGTCTTGAGTTCAAGTCTCTCTTTTTGTTACTCTTTTTGAAAAAGTTCATGCTCCATTGCAAAGTGTATTTCACTTCAAGTATAAAAGTGAATCACTATAAGTAGCTTTAATACTTTATTTTAGAATTATTTATTTTGCATGCAGCTTTTCTTTTATAAAGTAACTTCATTGTAAAAGTGATCCTCACTTCTTTTTATAAAAGTGGGTCGCTTCATAAATCAACTTACATCACCACGTGGTCCTTTGGTTACCATTTATGCCTTTTTTTTTAAAGGGCATAACTTTCACATTCGAAGTCCATTTTTAGTGCCCTTGTTTTTTAAATCGCATAATTTTTCGAGATATTTTCATCTAGATCATCAGTTTCAGTTTTTAAATCCATATTATCTACATATTTAATATGGATTCTTCCAGTAATCCTTTGTTTACTAGCACCAACTACTTCCAATGGAAATCTCATATGGAGGATTTAGTAAGAAGTAAAGGCTTGTACCGGATTACCTTGGGAAAGGAAAAAAAACCCATTGATGTTGATAAGAAAGTCAAATGGGATAATAGGAGTGATGAAGAACATGGACTAATTGGAATGTCCATCTCTCCTGATTTAAGGTTCCATCTTAAAGAAAATGATGACCCCGATGAAGCTTGGGAAAAGATTGAATTTGTGTTTGGTAAACTCAATATTATTCGAGCACAACAATTAGAAAATCAAGTATTGACTTCAAATCCAAGTGATTTTTCTTACATTGGAGACTATCTATCTAAGTTTAAAACACTCAGAATTTTATGTGAAGAATGTGAGATAAAGATGGAGGAAGAACGTTGCATCTATCTTATTCTCTCTAATCTAGGTAGTGCATATTTTGTGTTTGTATCTACATTTTATTCCATGAGAGAGGCTCTAGGGACAACTTATAAAAAACCCACTCTTCAGTCATTTTGTGTTGCTTTGATTAGAGAGGAAGATAATCTTGTACAACTTGGAGTGATCATCACTGCAGGTACCTCCAACAAAGCCTTAGTTTCCCAGCATAAAGATAAACCCAAGAATCCCAAGAAGCAAAATCCTCGCTACATCAACAAGCAACATAAAGGTCCCAAAACCGCTCAGACAGCTTCTGCTCCTAATGGTGACATAGTAAATCGCACTCCCACAAAGGCTCTTAAAAATATAACATCGAAAGAAGCTTGGACTAAAATTGAACCAGATGTAAGTCACTTCCACGTATTTGGCATTATAGCATGGGCTTGTATTCCTGATGAGAAAAGGAAAGCATTGCAACCTAAAAGTGAGAAGTGTATATTTGTTGGTTATTCTGAAGATGTCAAAGGTTATATACTTCTTCAACCACATTGTAATGAAATTATTGTTAGAAGAGATGTTAAATTTGATGAAAATCTCTTGGCCTACGAGCCATCTTCGACATTTTTTCCTTCTTTTGTTCTTATTATGGTTTATTCTTCAGATGATGACAATGAGGATGAAAATCCACCTCTGCCTACTCACCTTCCTCCATATGATTCCTTTGAACCTGAACTAGCACCAGTTCCACCGCTTCCTATATGGGTTCGTTCAACACGAGAAGCAATTGGTGGGCTTGTTGGTGATCCTTCAGATTAGCATCAAACACGTTCATAGTTCCAACAAGCCTCTTCTCTTTTAGCTCAAGTTTGAGAGACTCATGATCCAGAGACATTCGCAGAAGCTTCAGGTCATCCATATTGGTATACAACAATGAATGAAGAGTATCGTTCTTTAATGGCCAACGATACTTGGGATCTTGTACCTCTTCCAAAAGGAAGAAAACTTGTCAGATGTAAATGGGTCTACAAAACTAAGTATGCATCAAACGGAAGTGTTAAAAGACACAAGGCTTGGTTAGTTTCCAAAGGATTTTCCCAAGTTGAAGAAAATGACTATAATGAAACCTTTTCCCCTGTAGCCAAAATGAATTCCATATTCCTTGTTCTTGCCCTTGTTGCCTCACATAAATGAGAGGTCCATCAGATGGATGTCAAATCTGCCTTCTTGCATGGTATTTACAAAAAGAAATCTACATGGAAAAACCTCTTGCCTATGTCCATAATGACTCTAGCCTTGTTTGTTGCCTTAAGAAATCACTTTATGGTCTTAAGCAAGCTCCCCGAGCTTGGTATACCAAAATGGATAACTTTCGTATTGACACCGGATTCTATAGGTGCCATTCTGATTCTAATGTCTATACTAAGAAAGTAGGAAGCCATCTCATAATCCGTGTCCTTTATGTTGATGACCTTATCCTTACTGGTAATGACTCAAAAAATTTAAACCATGTCAAAACCAGCCTTAAGAAGAGATTTGAAATAACGGACTTAGGATTTTTTCACTATCTCCTTGGCCTCCAAGTATTGCAAACCAATGAAGGATTTTTTCTTTCCCAGTCTAAGTATTCTTGTGACCTTCTTCGTCGCTTTCACATGGACGATTGTAAACCATCCCCTTCTCCCTTCCATTCTAGAGTCAAGCTAGCTACCACTTGTACTTCTCTTGAAGTTGATGCCACCTTGTATCGTCAGTTAGTTGGTAGCCTCTTATAATTTATTCATATCCATCATGATCTTTCCTTTGTTGTTGGTCTTCTTGCCCGGTATATGCAAAAACCCCATGAAATCCATTGGAAAGCATCCAATAGGATACTTTGGTATGTCCGAGGTACATTTCAGTTGGGGATACATTATAGTTCAGGGGGGACTCCTTCATTGATTGGTTTCACTGATTTAGATTGGGTCGGTGACCCTGATGATCGGAAGTCTATTGTAGGTTATGTTTTCAGCCTTGGTTCAAGACCTGTCACTTGGGCCTATAAGAAACAATAGGCTATTGCACTTTCTTCAGCAGAAGCATAGTACCGAGCAGCGATACCAACAAGGGTTACAAGGGTGGCCAACAATGTGTGCTTAAGTACCACTTGTAGTTCCAACGTGTATGCTTCCATGACTGCGGATTTATGCGTTGAATGACAGATCTATGTAGCTTTAAGAGGTTGGAATATGTCTCTACCTTGAAAAATAATCCACAATTTATTTCCCAAGAAAGTGTTCTGATACCACTTATAAGGTACCAAATCTATTATAATAACTGAAAATAGAAATATTGCAGAGAATAATAGTGGAACAACACAATAGATGAAACCACGACACCAAAATAATACCTTTATTGATAGGAAACAATGTTCACATGTCTCTTCGAGGGGGAAACCTCCAGCATAGAAATGCTCTATTACAATAAATATCAAGACAAACTATCCAATACCTACTACTCTTATTTATATATATTCTATCTTCTAAGGTAACTTCTAGAGGAAGATCTTTCTAGAAGTAGAAGCTTTTATTAGGTCTTCTTACATTGACTTATTCTCCTTTATTTAATAGGACTTATTAACTAATGTTGACCTTTATTACATATAAAACATATCACACTAACTAATGACCCATGAAGAGGGGTTAGGATCGGATCCTAACAATAACCCTTTATCAAATTTACCACGTATTGCCTTGATTATTAACCACCATAGCTCTTATTTCAAAGTTGTTGGCTTACACGGTAAGATTTAGAATTTATTACAAAACTTTATGAAATCTTCACCACTTTAATAACTGTATTGGGTTCACAAAAGCGGTGGCTGGCATGGTGGAGGGGAAAAAAATGCCATCAGAAATGGTGATGTGATGTTGGGAAACATGAAAAATGATTAAGCATGGAGGTGTAAAAAGGGAGCTGGAAAGTGAAATATGGTGAATGTGGGATTGCAAGATGTGGGACATGGGACATAGAGAATTGAAAAGTCAATAAGGGATGACTCTTTCATCCGTAGTGATGAGATAAACTAACTATAAGAAAAAGGTCATTATGCGAGTCGCGGAAGTGCCGTTATGCGGGTCGCGGAAGTGGATGGGTCATTTTAAAGAAAAAGGGATTGCAGGTTGCAGGGCATGAACACGAGGGAAAAAGGTAAATGAAAAGGAATGTTGTCATGCATTCGCATTCAAAATAATTGGCTAAGTATAAAAGGTAGACGGTGCAATTTGAAGGACGCGGAAGTAGAAAAGGTCATTCTCAGTGATACACATTTATGGGTTGTGGGACATGAACATTTGCAGGATAGGGATGGATTGGTCTCCTACAACGTGACTCCTGTAACACATAAAAATGACTAAGTGTTGGATTCGTGAAAAGTGACTAAGTAAAGACTTTTGAATTTTTTAGTTTGCGGATATGGGAATTTGATGGTAGCCTAATCCGTAACCTTCATTTCAAAGAGAAAAATGACCAAGTAAAAAATATACAAGGAACATAGGAAGGAAAAGAAAAAGATTAAGCATGGATATGTATGTACCATCGTTGAGATCCAATCAACTAACAACAAGGTTATATGTGGTCTCTTGCGTAGTTGAGTGAAGGTATGAACAACACAATTATAACTAGGAGACAATGGGTGACAAAGTCCCAAATTTTCATAAAAAATTGTCTCAGGTTCCCTCCCTCTTGCGAGAGCCACCTAGGTAGGATATCTAGTAGATTAACCACTATGTTACCTCTTCGCATATACATGCAATTGATCACCTTTCCTTCAAGATGAAATCAAACAGTCGAGGGATATTCAATAGTGAAAGAGTTAGGAGTCTCGATCACATCTTTGGTCCCAACATTAGCATTATCCACTCCCAAGAGCACACATATTAATAAACAGGATATGGTTGTATTAGTTAAAAAATATTTTAAGCTCCCTAAAAGTCAACCATTGTATCTCAAATGTAAGATGATTGAGGCGAGTTATTCGGATACCTATCCCCACAATTATAACTTAATTACAATGTTCTTTTATTCCCTAAGGGGGTATTATATGTGTTAAGTTAGATGGTTTATTTTAGGGATGAGCTTGGGGTCATGAACAAAGCAAATATTTTAGGGTGTGAACTGTGTGCACAAGTGATGTTCTTAACTTAAAAAAAGAATGCTTGTAAAGAAAAGTCCTTGCAATAAAATGAGATCCAAAATGAAAGACAAGTTAACTACTAAGACAAACTTAAGATAGAGACACTTTTTTATCATATTATACTTTCAAAGGTGAAAGAAGCATGCAATTTTTCATATCTGCAACTTAAAGCATTTACTTTAAACTAGCTAAGAGCTAAAACTGAACAAGCATGAAAATTTCAAACAAAAAATCAAGAGGAATAAGCTAAATACTCAGAAAGTAAAGGGATTTTTTCTTTATCTTGAATTAAATCTAAAATAGATGCCTTACTTGAACACCAAACAAATCATATATGAAAGTTGTAAAAGACGAAAAAAACAAGCTATAAAAAACAAATATTTAGACCTCACATACAGACCATAAGGCTAGTACAAATACTCATGCAACTAGGAATGCTTTTCTTTGTGCCAAGTTCATGCAAATAAGGCACATCTAAGGGCTATCCAACAAGCTATTGTTTTGTCCTAAGAATGTTGAAACATAAATATGAAATGCAATCCAAAGGAGATCAAAAAGTGAAAGATACTAAACACCCTAGGGGGCCTTTCTCAACCTATGAAAACCCTTAAAGAACGCATTTCAAATAAAATATAAGTACTCTAAAAGGACAAATAAATCTTAAAAGAATACTCCTAGAGCTAAGACAAAACCAAAAATGTTGAAAAAATTGAATTTTGGAGAGAGTGCATAATGTACCCTATTGTTTGTGTTGGCAGTGCAAAAATATACCCTATGCACTAGATGAGTGCAGAAAATGGCCCAAAAAGTGCACAGACGAGTGCATATTTTGAGGGAAAATGTGTGTTGGGAAGCCTCTTAGGCCTCATCACACATTAGACACTAAATAAACATAGGAATATGTATGTAATAAAGGACAATGTAATAATGTATGTGATAATGTAATAATGTATGTGATAAGTGAACTTAACAAAGGATTAGTTGAAGAAGGTATAACCGCTAAGCTCCAACCATCTTTCCTATATATATTAGTTGAAGCAGGTATAACCGCTCAGCTCCAACCATCTTTCCTATATATATACTCATGAAGATGGAATAGAAATACAGTTGATTAACCTTCTCACAAACACTTCTTGGTTAATGTGTTCTCTTCTTGAATGTGTTTAATCTAGAAGATTACAACAATGGCATCTTTGCCTCCTTCATTTGGTTTGGGTGATAGCAGTAGCGAATGGAGGTGGTGGTTTGAACTTGTAGACGAAAAGAGAAATGAATAATTTACAATCTGATATATTTAAGATGCTCGCAAAATGATTGATGTTGATCACAAAAAAGATTGATGTTGCGTAAAATATTTTGTTGATTGCTCGTGGATGTCGCCATGTGCTTCATGATTGTTCATGGATGATGTTGATTGACTGTTTCTTGTGGATGTTGATCATTCATGATATTGAAGATGAGAATTTTTTCTCGAGAAACTCGCAGATGTTGTTGGATGGAGCACAAACATGTGCACACAAAAGACAAGAAGTTCAAGAATCAAAGGAGATAATATTGTTTGTGGTAATTTCGTGTAAATGATTTGTATTGCTCAACATTGATTGATTATGGATGGGAAAAGTCATTGGAAATTAGCGTTACACGCCTCAGTTTAGTGGAATGCTCCTTCACATAGAAGGAACCCAAGCAGTGAGAGGGCCCAAGCAGCAAGTTTCGAAATCTTTATTGTAAGAATTAATGATTGATTGAAGAAACCGTGCATGGGAGACTGCGTGGATCCTATTCGAATGAGTTTAGAATGTTTTTTTCATGACATGCATCGGGTTCCTCTCAACTTGCTACAATTAATTCATATGTTCATGTATTCTAACTTGGAGCATACATCAACAAGACCATGCAAAAGTTGACTTGGAGCATACATCAACAAGAGAAAAACCGAATAAAAAGAAATTGACCCTCTATTGATCAATTTAATCATGAAATACTATTGAGGAATGTGGAAGTTTCTCACTGCTCAACTTGTGATGAATCTTCGATACTGGCATGCAGAATGTGACCATTCTTACCATGTTCTTGAAGATGTCGAGCGGTATAAGGAGGGTATCATCGAATGTCGGTCAACTAGCCGATTTGCTTGACTAAACTAAAGAAAATAATGTGTGCACAGGCTCCATAAACTTGCTATTGTACATACCCAGTGACTGAAATATTTAAACTCATATTGATTGGTGATTGCAATGACCATATGACCATGCAGACACTCATACCTTTTAGATAAGCAACTATTGAAGATACTTATAATCTTCCCCATAAATAAGTTGACTAGAAGAACATTGAGTAGTGAGATTGAAATTGATCGTTGTCAGAAAGATATCAATTAACATGAAAAAGGAATCCATTCAATAATAATGATAACAGCCTATCACACAACTCTAACTGATGACTATCACTAGTACAAGAACATCTATCTAGAGGGAAGAAACTATTAGATTTCTGCTTTTCACATATGAAATCCGCACAAGTGAAGATATATAGTTGATTGAAGTCATTTCAACTGCAAAAAATCAACCACCCAATCGACTTCGACTTGTTGAAGTCCTTGAGCACAAATGCAATACAATCGACATTAGAACAAACACATTGTAATCGACTCGACCAATGCAACTCGGAAATGATATCGAGCGCAGAAATTATGTCGACATCAATAGATATTTTGACAAAAAGACTTCAATACCTCTGTCGAGAGAAGACCAACCTCTTTAGAGGCATGTCATAATGTTTCGAATCTTGCGAGGAAGGATTTGAAGATAGAGGGAAACAAGTGAAGTCAACCAGATAAAGAAGTTACGATAAAGGCAATACAAGTATACACATAAACCATGCCATAATTGAGAGGATGACCAATTTGTTGTAACAGTAGACACTGGGCCAGTCGACCTTGATGGAGAAACGACTTAGAATCAACAAATTTTTAAATCGATAGAGCTATTCGACACAGATTCTGCACACCACCCTGGATGAATATGGGATCCAAGTAAAAGCTATATTTTACTTACATTCATATAATTTTTTGGTCGATGTATGGAGTAATTCATACAACAAAAATACATGAATATTGATGGAGTTTTCATACAAATTGTTATAAGAAGGATATGAAGGAAATTCTCAACAAGTATAGAGTCAAAGTCATACGTAGTCTAGTAGAGTTTACAAGTCTAAAATATTCCAAATAAATAATCTAAAATTATGTTGTCGATTTATTATGATTTAGTCATGTCTATTTAGTCATATTCAATGTAGAAGTTGAGTCAGATTGCATCAAGTCAAAATTTGTTGTAAAATCTAAGTTAAAAGTGGAAATGAGGGGGTTAAACGTGAGTCTTAAAGGCAGCCAATCCCCTTTGTCTATGTAATGTAAGTCGGTCTTTATCCGACAAGATCGGTTTCTTATCGATATGAGTCGATACCCAGTTGACAACAGTTGTAAAAGTCTAGTACCAAAACAAAAGTGTCCTAAAGTTCATTAATCCACGTTTCAATCGCATGCACAAAGTATTAATTGAGTCAAATATTGTCCTTCATCTAATGTAAAAATGCAGATTCCATACATTTCCAAAAATTGGAAGCAAACACGGAAACATAACTAGCAGTAGAGCAAAGGTTTGAATGAGCATACAAACATTGAGCAATTCATTGAAATTTTGAGCATTGATGGTGAAAATTTTGCAGCAACTGGTTGATTAGAGTATTTGTAGAGAGCATTCATAACGAGCATTGATTTTTTTCAGAAATTGAAGGCATTCGAGAAAGAGACATTTCATAATCTACACACACACATAAGAACCTAAACAACGAGATGATGACACAAGAACAATTAAATTGATGGGGCCCCTTGGTAGAAGAGTTGCAGAACAGTTCCCTCAGTTGTGACAAAGAAAGTAGAGGAATGGTAGGATTGGTTGATGTCACAGACCCTTGTCAATTCCATAAAAATCACCCCTAGGCACGGCAGATCACTAGAGCAACCCTAGAGAGCACCCTGATGGCTCCTGGGAGGAATAACTTGCAAGTGAGTATGGGATTCATTGGCGCCCTACAAGAATGGAGATCGAGGAGTAAAGATGTGTGATATGTAGTCATCATAGCCATTGGAACCTAATCACAGTAAACATTGTATACGTGTATCTTCCTATACAACTAGTGGTTGTTGTGACTAATTTTCCTCCTTCATCTGGCTGGGTGACAGTAGCAGTGAATGGGGGTGGTTTAAACCTTATTGTGGAGAGATAAGAAGACATTGATCGTTGCTCGTGGAAAATATGAAGAGAAATAAGACATGAAAATCACTCATGGATGTTTCTCTCCTTTGAACACTACTACATATGACCAAATTTGCCATGGTTTTTCATTGCTATTGTCACACATATCCGTCGCACTTTCCACGAAAGCAAAGGTCAATTTTCGTGGAACCTTTTTTGTCGCTATATCCAAGAACCAGGTATTTGTGGAAACAGCGACGACATAAGGCCGCCACATGTCATCATCCTCAAGATAGGTTTACCTTAAAAAGCGTGGAAATAGTGACGAAACATCGTCGCAATAGGGACGAAAAAACTATGCCAAAGTAAAAAACTCACCAACAGCTTACGACGCAAATGTCATATGTGCAACGGAAAAACATGGAAAGGTGCGACGAAAAATCATGGCAATAGCGATGAAAACTCTTGGCAAAGTAAAAACTCACCAACAACTTACGACGTAGATGCCATATGTGCAACGAAAAAGCATGGAAAGGTGCGATGAACTTTCGTCATTATTGCCACGAAAATCCTTGGTAGAGTAAAAACTCATTTTTGGCTTGCGACAAACTTTCGTCGCTATTGCCACAAAAATCCTTGGTAGAGTAAAAACTCATGTTTGTCTTGCGACGAACCTTCGTCGCTATCTCCACGCCTCCTATAGGTTTAAAAAAAAAAAATCTACATGAGAATCTACATGAATAGTTGGAAATAGTTGTAGAGAAGCAAATTTTCAAGCAAATCTACATGAATAGTTGGAAATATTTGTAGAGAAGCAATATTATCATTTTTTGCATAGATAAGAATTGGGTGGACTCGTAATAATTTGTTAAATATCTCATTGTATGACCATAATTTGACCCCGAGTGATTCAATTTTGGTTAAAAGTATTCGTTGAATGTTATGATTTGGGATTCATGGTGGAATGTGATCAATCTTTGACCAAAGTACTAGAATATTTCAAGAAAGGACCACACATAAGATTGATTGAGTAAATGCATGTGCAATTGAAGATGGTAATGGTGGAACAAGGTATTTTCCCGAGCCTCATTTAGATGGAAGTGTAACCCCAACATGGAAGGTGAAAGGACTTGATGGAGGATTTGGAATCTCAAGTTGCTTGAAATATTGACAATGGTGGATGCAAAGAATGTTGAAATTGAACAACAAACACGACATTAAAATTTCACAAAGATGAAGTATGAGATAAAGTATTGTTGATTAAAAGAGATTAAACGTAAGATCAAATAAACTATAAGTGAGTATGACCAGTGCTTCCAAGATGTAATGAGCCAATTATTCATGATCGAGGAGGTCCAGGATAAGGAGTGGATTATCGATGGCTTGTTACCTTAGCATTGTTATAATAAAAACTAACTACATGAAAAAAAATATTAGAATTTTCAATGTGGCTTGAATCCATTAAGAGACTCGTTGAATCATCCATTCTAGGGTTGTCCCTGGGATTGGATCAATTTTAATACAAGTTAATATCATTTTCTGAGAAAATTTAAGAGCTAGAAAAAGTAATGTACAATAGTAGGGAGGAAGTATGGCATACAATCTATAATATAAAAGGTCATATATAGATCAATTTCCCCATGGTTCCAATATATACTATTGTTGTGGCTAACCCATTTGTAGGAAAGTTGGATGTTGGGATTCGTGAGATCTTCTAAAACAATAGGTATGATATCCACCATTTCTTATTGCTATTAAAATGTAGTAATATTGTAGCATTGTGAATTGAAACTTATCTTAGGTAAAAATTAACGATACAAAGGATTTTTGTGCAATATCTACACTAATGGAAAGGTTTGAGAAGAACTTGTCCACAATGGATTCAACCATGGGAGTGGATGGGGGACATAATTAGAATTATGGTAATAGGGCTCTATGGAATTAAATGAATCATCTCCCACCATGATTTTATAATTATAATGAAGTGGGGTATATTGAAAGGAATTACTTATATCCTCACCATCCTTGATGTGGGTACTACCAAAAGACAATACATAATACACATGATTGTGTACCATTGATTAATAAATGGGAGGAACAATAGATGAGATAGAGTAGTGATAATATGGTGAATTGTGAGCTTTATATCCATGGTGAAAATATAGTAGGTTGTTTTTACATTGGGATCAATATCGTCACCTAGTTTGGAACCAATTCTAGAACAAACATGAGAGATGCAAATCAAGGACCCATATATCAAGCTTTATAGTGAGCACCAAGGTTTGATGTACTATGAAAGAAAGGTTACTTTAAATATGTAATTAAGGTGATGCAGGAAGCTATTCATGCTAGAAACATAGTTACTATGAATGCAAGAAATAGAAAACCTTCCATGATTTGGCCACTAAGCCAATGCATGATTCTATTAGTGTATATAGTGGAAGATGAAGTCAAAGAATTTTTTTAAAGTTTTCTATAAATAATAGACAATGATAAATCCACAACAAAGTTAAGGGAGGTCCTTGGGCCAATTTTAGAGTCACCAATAGAGGCACAAGATAGGCCCTTAAACCATGTCCAGTGAACAAGGTATGGAAAATAATTTATCTTAAATGCATTGAT
>ML781914.1:751176-771109 GCA_009831015.1 Picea engelmannii | reverse complement strand
ATTTGAAATGCTACTCATTAGGGCATAGTCTTTATACCTCTCAGGAAGTCGAATCTGTCTTGAAGATCTTCTCAACTGATTATCTTCCTCCCCACTTTGTGAAGATCTATCTTCACCTCTAGGTGAACTGTGACTGCTTGAATCGTCCATATCACTGAGTCCTTCTTGTTGTTGTTGCTGCGGTCACTGTGGGGATGGATGTTGTCACTGCATGGATGGATGTTGTTGTGTGGGTTGTTGTTGCTGCTACTCTTCTTTAACTCCTTCATCAAGAAGTCTCTGCCATTCCTCGTGACTGTTGTCGTCATGATTTCCTACTTCCTGCTCATGGAAAAGTACATCTTTACTTGCAAATACTTTGTGAGTAACATGATCAAACAGTTTGTATGCTTTAAATTCAGAACTGTACCCAATGAAAATACATTTAATGGCTTTAGCATCCAATTTCCTCCTATTCTCCTTTGGAATATGAGCAAAAGCCTTACACCCAAATACTTTCAAATTATGAACTGCAGGTTTGGAACCATACAAGGCTTCAAAAGGAGTAACATTATCAAGACACTCTGTTGGACTTCTATTCTTTAAATAGACTGCAGTATTTATGGCTTCAGCCCAAAATGCATTTGAGATATTCTTACCTTTCATCATACTGTGTGCACACTCTACCAGAGTTCTGTTTTTCCTTTCAGTGACTCCATTTTGTTGTGGAGTGTGAGGTATTGTAAACTGTTGTACTATTCCATTACCTTTGCAATATTTGATGAAGTCCCCTGATTTATACTCTCCCCCTTGATCTGAACGGAGGATTTTGATGGATTTTCCTGTCTTTTTTTCCACCATGATTCTAAATTCCTTAAAATACTCGAAAACATCACTTTTTCATCTAAGGAATTAAACCCATGTGTATCTCGTGCAATCATCAATAAATAACATAAAGTAAAATGCACCTCCTAAAGACCTAGTCTTCATAGGCCCACAAACATCAGTATGCACAAGATCTGACACATCTCTCTTTTTCTTATCAGGATTAGAGGGGAATTCATCTATGTGCATCTTTCCTAATGCACATCCATCACAAGCAACCTTCTCATTCTTTAACATGGGAAGTCCTTCAACCATATTCTTTTTCTGTAATAACAATCAATCAGGATGATTGATGTGTCCATACCTTTGATGCCAAAGAATCTCTGTTAGCATAGTTGCAGAAGTCAGTGCATGATGTGCTTTACTGGTAACATCAAGTTTGTATAGACCTCCTGATCTGACTCACGTTGCAATAGTCTGGAAGTGGTCCAGAAGATCCTTCACTATGCAATAATTCTTGAAGAATTCAACCTTCAAGTTCTGATCTGTAATGGTGGACACAAAGATCAAATTTTTCTTTATTCCTGGCACATACACCACATTACAAATGTGACGAACAGTACCATTCGGCAATGTCACAGAAATGTCTCCATATCCCTTGATCTGATGAGCGCGTTCATCTCCAAGATATATGCTGGCACCATTCTGTCTTTCTTTAAAATTAGCATACCAATTTTTATTACAAGTCATATGTACTGATGCTCCAGAATCCACAAACCAGGCATCAGAATCGTCCGTTTCAGCAGATAAAGCAGCGTTAGACACAAACAGCCTAAGATCCCATGAGTCAAAATTCGGGGGTTCATCAATATCATCACTAGGAATAAATAATTTGAGATCTTGATTTGAAAATTTTTTTGCATAATGACCTGAATGTGTTCTAGGTTTATTCCTAGCCTCATCACTTTTCTTCTTATGACAGTCTTTAACCATATGTCCAGGTCGACCTCAATAAAAACAACTCTTAGACTCATTTATGTCAGATTGCATACCTTGATTTGGAGATTGTCTTCTCTGCGATGAACTTCCTCTCTGCCATGAACCGCCTCTCTGCCATGAACTGCCTCCTCTGCCTCTTAGTCTTGATCTCCCTCTCGCAGATCTATTATTTGACCACAGTGCCAAATCTTTACTTTGAGGCTTCAGATTCTCACGCCTCTCTTCCTCTTGCAGCAAAATACCTGTCAGTTCTTCAAATGTAGGAGGTTTCTCCCTTGCTGTGAGACCTGTTATGAACATATGATAGTCTTCTAGCATACCATTTAAGGTAATAGTGACCAGATCAGTGTTGGAAATAGTTTCCCCTATATTTACTAGCTTGTCTTTCACCTCTTTAATGCGACCCAAAAATGAACTAACAGATTCATTTCCATCCATCTTAATGCCTAGCAATTTAGTTTTCAGAAATAAAATGTGATTTGTGTTGCTTGTTTCAAACAATGATTTAAGTGTTGTCCATGTTGCAGCAGAAGTTGTAGCTTCTCTAATATGTGGAATTATGCTATCTTTAAAAGACATGCGCAACAATACCTTTGCCTTGTTTTCGAGCTTCTCCCAATCTTGGATCTGTGCTGCTATCGCACCTGCAGCCGCATCAGGTTTCAGTTCAGTTCCCTCGCAATGTTCTAGACACCACAGCCCTCCATGAGCATCTGCATCTTGAATTTCCAGTGAATGAAATTCGAGCCATCTAACTTGTTGGCTTCGTTGAGGTAGGTCTCTTCCAGCAGATTCGCCATCACTGCAAGATATTCTCTACAAGTGAAACACCAAGGATATGCAACTTTTTGTCGCTCTGCCTTCGGATACCACCGATCCGTCTCAATCTCAGCTCTGAACTTTCACACACAAAATCTCACAAATAATATTCTCTTGAATAAACTTTAATATCCACTTATACTTCAAAATTATCCACTTTGAATAAAAATTCACTTTTAATAAACTTGAAAATAAAATCCACTTTAATAAAAGGATTTATAACTTCACACATCCATCTTTAATAATAATAAAAAATGAATAACTCCCTTTTCACCTCACGATTCACTTAATAAAACATATCCACTTTTTAATAAGAAACGCAATAAGACATGAACCTTCATGATATGAAAACGTGGCATGCACTAATCCCATCTCTCATGGATTCATCCCAAATGGGTAACCCACAATAATGAGAAAAAAAAAATCGTGTCTATCAAAGATGGCGAGCGACTATCTCATGGTCCGGACAGATTTCCCTCGATTTCCCTCACAAGTGCGCTATCGATGCACGTTGGAATCTTGGTTCTTTTAAGCCCACAACAACAACAATTCTTCACTAAAATAAAGCACAGAGGTTAAGGGGGAATGTTGAACACTTAATCATAACCACGAAGTGAAAATGGATTTCACCGCAAAACACCCTTCACCATTTCACACGTGGATTTGAACGCGATCAATATCTGACTGAGATTCCTCAAGCTTTCCAATTTGCTCATGATTTTCTTTACCACACGACCGCTCTGGAGTCTGCACCTCTCGAGCACTCCGGCTGCGGGAATATTTCCGCACTGTAGCTTCAGCGTGACTGCATAAATTTTAGTATTTGAGATGGGGGTCAGTACTATGCCACCGTACTCTATTAGAGGAGGGACGAGCTTAGCATGCAAACTACCTCCACAAAAAAAAAACTCTTCTCTTCAAAAACTCATGCAGTGGTCTTGACGTTGATTGTAACCTCCTCTTCCATGCAACTTGAACCCACATGGCTCTTCTTATCCAGCCTGTAGATCAACAAATATTTCCACACCTCACTCTCATGTCTCTAATACCAAGATAAAATATGCCAAACAACCACACAGTGAGGCAATGCTCACTTTTGTATTCTTCAATGAAGATGGATTACATCCTTATATAGGAAAAGACTCGACCGATTCAGTTACATGCAAACCAAAGACAATTAGACTCTTAACTAAGAACTGACTCTTAACACGCCTACAACTGACTCTCACAACTGAAGCTTATAACGGGTGCTTACAACCGACGCTTACAACTGGCACTTTCTCCATTATTTCCAAGTAGAAGTGCTCTCGTTCAAACATGGGGTTCAAATCTTCCAAATGGTTCATATATGCAAAAATATAGTCATCCCCATTCTCTACAACAATACATGTCACAAGTTCTCTTCTAAGTCTTTCCTATTCTCTACTAACTCTCTTTTTAGAGTCAAAGTTATGTCCCAAAGTGCCTCGCCGATATCATTATGTCATCATGCTTCCAACAGTGTTGTTTGGGACACTTCCAATCTATTTATTGAAGGTCACATTTTCTACTTTTAATTTCCCATAGGTATCTACCATGTATATAATGTCACTAAAGTGCATTTCCAATGGAAATATATATAATATCTCTAATTCATACAAGGAGTTATTTATCAAAATATCTTTGATCAATTCATTACCTACTATATCTGAAACAATCTAAAATTATAGTGTATCTATGTTGAATCTACTTCAAATTTGGATGAGAAGAGGAGGAACCTTGGTTGTGTAGTTTAGTGGTTCTAGTTTGTGGTAGTACCGATGCAATTGGAGATGTCTCAAGTACAAGCGTAGTTCCTTTCTCTTTTGGTTGTTTCTTTGAAGAGGATGGAGGATTAACAAAGGGCTTTAATGAATTGTGAATGCACTCAATGGAGACTTAAGAGCATGGCCTTATGGATAGAAAATGCAGATGAGAATACTTTATTTTTCCCATAATTATTCCAACATGAGGAAAAGCATGAATAGCATATGGGGCATTCAAAATCTAGTAGGGGCTAGAGTGTAGAGCTTCCAAGAAATATCAGAGGTGGGGACAACCCATTTCCAATATGTATTTAAGGGTCTAGAATTAGTCAACATTGCAAACATAATGACAATTTGCTTGTTTTTTCCAAGGTTTATGGAAGGAATTCAAAATAAATAGTTAATGGACATTTGTAACAAAGGATAATTTAAAGGACAATGTATACTCTTTTCGATGAGAGAAAATACCTAGTCCTAATCGTTGGACTGTACAGTTTTATATTATAATAATAATAATAATAATCTATTTTTAAGGTCATGGCCAAGCCAGCACACCAAATTGGTGTATGAGACCCCCTTGTTTGTGGGACAAGGGACCCCCCTCCACCCAGGGATTTGACTGGTAAAGTCTACAAAGGTATACATACCCTACCCCCCTCTGGATTTGAACCTGTGACCTCTTAAGAAGAAACACATGTTCTTAACCATTAGGCCCACTCAGGTTGTATATGGGGCTATATGAGCTCATTGAAGAGGATGTGCTAGCCATTCCAAATTAATCTAGGAGCTCTGGAAAAGTCTTAGGTACATTTGAAATTCTACCTCTCTATGTTTGATCCCTAAAAAATATGATCCATACATTTTTTAATATTTCAAGCCAATATCATTATACAATTATATTTATAAAAACATATCAAAAGTAACTGGAAGGAGGATAAATCATAATCTATTCAAAGCCATTTCTTTTGAATAGTTTGGCTTCTTGAATGGGAGACAAATTCCTTATATTGTGGGGGTTGGCATAAGAAGCTTTCCATTCTACCAAGACAAAGAAAATGGCAGCCTTTGTTATAAAGTTGGATCTATCAAAGGTTTGCAGTAGGGTTTCATGGTTATATTTAATATTATTGCTCATACATGTTGGTTTCAATCTTCCGGTGGTTAGTTGGGTCAAAGGTTGTTTAAATTCAATATCATTCTCTAGTCTAATTAATGGGTCCACTGCTTCTTTCTTCAAAACCTCCAGAGATCTCTGATAAGGTTGTCTCCTATCCCTTATATTGTTTATATTCGTAGAAAAGTAATTAAGAATATATGTGATCTCTTATGGATAAACAGGGTTTAAAAGGTATAAGAATGGGAACTTAACCCATCTTCTTCTTTTTTATGATGTTTTATTCTTTGGAATGGCTCTATACATGATGTCTTAAAGTTCCATGAAAATTTGGAGCTATATATGAAAGCAACAATTATGAAGAAAAATTATCAAAACCCATCATTGGGTCTTGCATAAGGTAATGGAGGACTAGAGTAGATAACTCAAAACTATATTGTAGTACCATGGAATTCCCTTTTAGAAAGGGATTAAATATATGGAATTCAATCTAAAGGTGAATGAATATGGTTTCAATGATTGGGTATGGATATACAATAAGATTGAAAGGAGGATAGAAGTTTGGTGCAACAAATGGTTATTGTTTGGAGGTTGTTTGACATTTATAAAGTCCATCCTTGAGGAAACCCTAGTATATTGGCACTCCATAGAACATATCCCCCTAGGGATATAGAAGTACATTAGAAATAAAGTGTTTAATTTCTTATGGCAATGGAGAAAATACTTAGACACAATGTCTTGTATAAACTAACAAAGACTTTCAAAACCAAAGAAATTAGGTGGTTGGGATTGAAGAATATACAACTTTTCAGTCAAGCACTAACAGTTAATAGTTTATGGAGGTTATCTAAGGACAAAGGCCTTTCAAATAATAATATGTATACAAAGCATATGAAGCCATTGTCTTTTGAGGAGTGGATAAGGAAGGAGTCCAAAAGTCACCAAAACTGCTCCATTGTGTGGAAGTGCTAGTTGAATCTTTTTGTTCCAAGATATTGGATGGCATGGATGATTGTAAATGGTAAGAAGGTCATTGTTGGAGTTGATTTGTGGGTTCTTGTGAAGGGTAACTTCAAGCTCTCCCAAGATCCTTAGGAGCATTTACCCTGTCTGAACATACAAATTCTCAATGATGCATTGACTCTTGTTTAGGTCAGTTTGTTGAGAGTGTCTTGGAAGTCAACATAGGACATTGGTTTGGTAGGGGCTATGGCACAAGAATGAAATTATTATATAAAGGATAGCATGAATTACTATGGTCAAAAACTTGTTGACGGGCGAAAATGATTGTCCGTCAATTGGAAGAATGAGTCTGGTCTGGGGTTGTCTAAATAACCCAAGTCGTTTGGTATGACTCACTCCAATAGGTTTAATGGCTCTGTTGGCCAATCTAAAAGTCCTAAAAGAAACAAATAAAATAAAAGAACAAACTAACAAATAACTACTTAGTATATATATGTACATGCATATCTATATAACTATTTTAAATAATATTTACACAACAGATCTATTTATCTAATTTATGTGCATGATATACAAGTTGTGAGTTTTAATCTAAACTCATGAAAATCTATGTGAAGATGCATGCATTGACAAAAGTAGATAAAGAAAGCACATAAACTATTTTTTGTTTATTCTTTATTAATCTAAGTTTAAACTAAAAAAGATAAAATGAAACAGGAGTATGTGGTCAGTCAAAGCCAGAGCATATATTAGAGTTTCGAAGACAAATTAACGACAAAAGAAAAGAACTAACCTATTAACGCATCCAACGTCTGTATAATAGAGAATATCCAGCCACCTTGTCCGAGAAGTAAACCTGCAACGAACCTTAAGATTGTTCTGAATAAATGCAAAACAATATGTTGGAAACTGAGTTTCAATAACAGAACGTAGAATAGAGATAGTCACGGTGATCTTATGATTTATAAGTAATTACAGTGAGATAAATCTTATTTTAAGAACTTTGCATTTAAACATTCAACAGAAAATTAAAGATAAATCTCATCATTTGAGTTGAATATATGATCACCCTATATTGTATCTGAAACATCACATATGGACAGCATTTAAAAATGAATTGTCTCAACTTATAATAAAGCATGAAGACAAAAGTTATCAACACATATTATCATGTCAAGATAAACAGAACTTAAACTAAGACATCATACACAAGAAGCTAAAGTTGTAATATGTATTTCTGTTCTATTCAAGTCCGTGCATTAATTGTCCATACTTCAGCCCCAGGCCAAGATGCCTTCATTACAAAAATCTGTAGTATTTAAAGAGTTTTGTAAACTAAACATCCTATCTTCTAAGATAGGAGTAGATCTCAAAAATATCTGAAACTTTACAAATATAGGAGGCCTGAAAACTCTCATAATCTATTATATCTTCCAAAATCTATGAAAGTTTTTATCCAAATACAAAATAAGCATAAAGAGATAACAAATCAACTAAGTCCAGCATGCTCCATCCCATTATCTCAACATTAGATACATTATGCCCTGAAAAAATGAAATGAGAGCAATGTTAGATAATTATTAATAACTAATTACTAATTTTTATTTTAAAATGTCTTGAATTCAAGCTAATTTTTTAAAACAAAGATAAGCTACATGTTTCTGTAGCTAGTTAAAATAGTAAAAATTAAAATTAAAAAGAAATAAAATCTAATCTATTTTATTTTCAAAACAGAAGCAAATCAAAAAGCATAACAACTATTTTCTATTTCAACCATTTGACCAAGAGGATACCTACAAATGCGGATTTAAAATAGTGAAATTGGTTGAGTATTATCCAGCCTGCCTAATCCTCTTGCTTGTCAATTTTAAATCTGAATTACTATCCTTATGCCTGTGGTTATTTCTTGACAATTGGTTTGTGAACCATATCAAAAATTGGCTCAATAGTAGGGGCATGAAATTTATGTTCTTTATCACATCTAAAAATCTCCTCCAATGCATGAAAACAGACCGTGGCCTTTTTGCCCAAGGGATTTCTAATTGCAGCAGAGAGTAGATCTGTTATAGCTTGGTCTTTTGTGGATCAACACGTCGGTATTTGATAGAAGGGTTAGATATACAGGGGCTGGGTTTTATATTGGAATGCAGAGGCAGATCTAATGTGTTCTCAGGTGAAGTGAAAACGTTTCTACACAGAGAAACTTCCCAAGTATCCCCAATCTGGATAAGCCCAAGACGAAAAAGATTTGGCAGTGGGTTAAACTTCTATTTTTTATAAAGATTAATCATTTTATGCAAGATCATAACATATATAAAGGCACATAATCTTGAATCTTAGCCAAATCCATAACAGGCTTGAATCTCTGAGCAAAACAAACCAAAACGCTTGCGTCAGCCACAAAGAAATTATGATATTTTGACCTCTAAAGGAAGAGCTGTATCTCTGGAACGATCCAATTTCTGGGGAAACTACCATTTATGAAGGTAAAAGGGCTCATTTCGGTTCTGGGTTTTCAAGGGTTTGATCTAATTCATAACCGTTTGCTCAGAATAGCTCCCGCAAAACCGTGTCTCTGGCAGGCAATTATGGGGTTGACCAAACTGTAACAAGAGCGACTCAAACAATTATGGGTTTAGATGACAGAGGTAGGAGAGGTAAGTATGAGTGGATACCATGAAAATAAAATAAGCAGAGATCTTGTGTGATCAAAATAAAGATATGGAGGTCTCGGTTATGGGGCTTGAACACTCCTGGTCATGAATGTTCCAGTACATCACACTACCCAAGATCTCAATTCGAAGTGAGAGGCTTGTCAACTCATTATGCCAGCCAACAAATGATGTATAGGATATAGTTCTGATGTGTTTAATTCCCATGACATGTAATGGGTACAGTTGATTTGCAAAGGCTAGGATATAGATATGTTTTTGCAAACCAAATGCTAATCAAATTTTGGTATTTTTAACAAAGATAAGCGTATAATCAAACAGCAATTCGTCCTAGGTATTTCATTGGTATATGATAAGCTCGGAAAAATTATTAAAATGAGGAAGTTGTAAGCCCATTGACCTCTTGAAACCAAGCCTTGGATAAAATCAAAATGTGAAATCAAGTTTCAATTGCTTGATTCATGCTTACAATCATGAATCAAGCATGAAAATGAGAGATAAAAGTAAAACGAATAATAATCAAACATCCTTTTTTAACAACCCAATAATCACCCTAGAATAGTGACAATTACAAGATAGGGTGATGGCAGCTACAGGAGGAGTTATTTGTCATTCGAAATAGCAAAAATATGTGGGGCTGCCAACAAAACTCCATCAACATGGGCTTATAATGCAAGGTTAGGATATGCCTCATTGTTTGTTGTGGATTTAAGGATGGAGGAGTGGTGGTCAAGGAAAAAATATTTTTCTAGTTGGTTTTTTTGAACAAAGTTCCCACCTAGAACTTCCTTAAAGCAAGACAAAACAAGGTTTGAGAATATGCATGTCATGTCATGAACATGAGAAAAACGTTTATCACATGTTTGTAATGGGAAAAAGAAGGAAGGAAAAATTTCATGGAAAGAGTTGATTCACATCCATACCTGATTTGATGACATTGTTGGCCTCCTCTATTGACACTAGGGTTGGTTGGCCTTCTCTATCAACGCTCCTCTGTCACGCTAGGGCTAGTTGGCCTCCTCTATCAACACTCCTCTATCCCCTTGGTCACAGGTTCTCTTGCTCTGTCTCTATCGCAGGAGACCTCCTCCAATAGCTACCTAGTTTTCTCTATGTATGAAAACGAGCAAGACCTCCTGCAATTGCTACCTCGCAATAGCTACCTCGTTTTCGCTCTGTGTGAAAACGAGCGAGACATCCTCCAATAGCTACCTCGCAAGGTTTGGGCAATGGGCGACCTCCTCCAATAGCTACCTCACAAGGTTTGGGCAATGGGCAACCTCCTCCAATAGCTAGTTGGTGAATTTATGATCGATGGCGCGTGCGTGGGCAAGGGGGAAATATTATGAGATGTTTGTTTTCGTTCATTTGTTTTTTTATGTTTTGTTTTTTTGTTTTTAAATTTTTTATTATTATATATATATATATATATATATATATATATATATATATATATATATATAATATAATTATGATATAACTTTAATTATTATTCAATAAGGCTAAATCCTATGAAAGGGATAGTCAATCTAGTTGTATTAATTTGATAAAACTTAACGTTGTGGTTAAGGAAGTATTGAGTTAATTAGTCGAGAATAAATCATTTGAATTTGTAAGTTTGTTTCAATATTCATGGGAATTAAGCTCCACCTTTGTAGTCAAGGAGATAGGGGGATTCTCATTCAATATAGTCAAGTCATGTCAAGATAATCTCTTTGAGTTGCATCATCACACTATAGAGATATGGTGGTATTCATAAAACATTGTTCCTTCCAATAATGATGGTAATCCAATAGTAAATGCACTCAAACATGATGGTAATCCAATAGTAAGTGCACTCAAAAATTGTTTTCATTTCCATACCATCCAATAAATTTTTCAAAATTTTGGGAAAGATATGGTTGCTTTTGAAATTTATGGAAAGATATGAAAACTTTTTCAAATTAATGACAATTAAATATCCATTACTCAATGCATAGTCTATATAATCTACCATCTCCCACTTCTTAAGTCATTATGTAGATTGAGAACTTGAAGAACAAGATAAGATCCCAAGAATTGGTGAGAAGGGATTCATGCATATGCACCAAAATGGAAAATGGATAGCCAAACTCCATGAGATAATCAAAGTACTACTAGTTTATATAAAAGTAAAGAAACATGAACGACTAACATAGGAAAATTCAATGTTGGAATGACACCATAGAGGAAGGAGGAAATTCTTCGTGAGCTCATGGACCCTTGAGCCTTACAGAGGGGCGACTTCAAAAACAAAGTTTTGGAGATGGTCCCAAAGTTGGGATCGTCAATTGGAAAGGATCTGAGAAGATGTGAAGTGACGTAAATGTGGTGGAAAATGACTAGAGGGTGAGTCAACTAGCTTGTTCAGTGATTGTTGGACTCATCATTATGAAGTTTGAATACAACCAAGTTGTGGTAGTGGAAAGGATAGAATGAAACATGCTTAGTAAATAGGACATATAAGGTCCACCCAAGCAAAGTAGAGATTGTTAGGATAATTAAGGAGCATTGACATTGAGGGGAGACCAAAACTAAAATAGTAGGTAGGATTGTAGGTAAACAAGGATGAAATGATGTGTTATCACATGAAGTTGTAAAGGGTCACATGTAGTTGTAAAGGGTCATTCATCCTTATAATTTTGAAGTGTTCAGGGAAACAATTTAAACACCAGTGCGCTATAGAATATGTTGCCAATACATCCATGCCAAACATCCATTGTCCCCATTCACATTAATTATTCTATAGGCTTCTTGTTTGATTGTCAAATTGTATGTGTGAGTCATGTTTGAGTCCGGAAACCTTCCCATATTGTCAATGCATGTGTCTAGTCTAACCATGTCAAATTTCAGTGCATACAAGCACAAATTGAAAATATTTCAATGTTGGCCCCATTCACATGTCATTTATAAGCGCTGGTTTCAAGTACATGAGCATTTTAGAGGGGAGAATTACATAGTTGTTACCACAAAAGGGGAAAAGTTATCCAATTGTCAGAAATGGTTTAACATTGAACCATGGATGAAAGAGAGTGGGATTAAATGATGTGTTTTAAGCAAATTCTAAAGTTGGAGGTAAGGAAATATCTAAAAGGTTTTCCCTAACATCATATTGTGAAATATTTTATTGTGTATTTATCTTAATTTGCAAACTCTTCACTATTGCACCTACCACCTTAGATCGCCTAGTTTTAGTAATAGGTCCAACAATTTATTCTTGGGTATCTAAACACTTATCACTTCATGATGGGATAGTAGGAAACATGCTTGGGTTGGCTATGATAGACACATTTCTCATAGGCTCAAGAAAAATCTTTAAATTGGTTTTTTCCCTTGTATGCCCAACTTCACTTATGGGGTTAGGAATAACTATATGAGATATACTTCCATCAACATCTAGAAGTTTATCTTGAAAATAATTCTTTAGAACTTACTCAACAAGAGATATTTCTTATTCCTTTGCATTGCGAACAACCACATACAACCCTTATTTGAAAAAAATCACCCAAATCATTTGTAGGGAATCCCACCTCCTGCGACACCATAGATGTGGATTGTTCTAGGAAAATTTGTGCGACACCATAGATGTGGATTGTTCTAGGAAAATTTGTTCATATAAATATCTCTCATATGCACCACATGGAATATTGTTAAAAAATGGCCCACATTGAATTGATGAATTGATGATGGAAACAAGTGGGTTTGTGAGTCAAATTTTAGTCCAGAAACCCTCCCATATCATTAAGGCCTGCAAATAGTCTATCCATGTAAAATTTCAGTGCATACAAAAACAATTTGAAAAAATTTCAAAGTTGGCCCCATGCATAGGTCACCATTGACCGTGTCTAGACCTAGTACATTGTTTTTTCGTTGTTCCTTTTAAAAAATGGATAATGATCCCCTCCCACATCTATAAGGAATTCAAAGCTTTCAAAAACATTATAGACACCTTTCTCCTAGCATTAGGGGGTGGATGGGTCATATCAAAAATGGAAAATCTCAAGTATTTATTTTAACACCCATAGAAGCATCCAAACCAACATTCTTTGAATCCTATGGATTAGTAGGGGTTAAGGGATTAGCATTAGGGTTAGGTTTAAGGAGGATATGAGGGTTCCTCATTTGGTGTTGTATGTTATAGGATTTGTGTTTAAGGGTTATAGGAGCTTTAGGTTAAGGGTTATATGTATTGGTGTTGATAAGGGTTAGGGGTTAAGAGTTGTAAGAGTTAGGCACTAATATATGTTAGAAATTGGGGGTTTAAGGGGTTAGTGTTTTGGGTTTATATGGACTACAAGATTGCAATAATATGGGTTATATGAGTCATATGGTTAGGGGTACTCATTGTGGATAATGGTTATTATAGGTTGAAAATTCACAGGGGTTATAACAATTAGGAGTTATAGGTGTTATTCAAAGTAAGGGTTAGGATATGTATAGGTGTTACAATTATAAAGGTTAGAGGTTAGAATAAATAATGTTTATTGGTGTTAGTTGTCTAAGATTATAAAGGTTAAGGGATAGGTGTTATATCATTATTTTTGGTGTTAATGGTTAAATGGGTTATGAGTTACAAAGGATTGTGGTTAGGAGTCATAGGGGGTAACTAAGGGTCATAGGAATTAGGGTTGATACATTCTTAGGAGTTTCAAGATAGGGTTTATGTGCCAATGTGATTACAAGTTTAGTTGCATTATTGATGAAGGGTAATAGGGTAAAGTTTAAGGGGCTATAAGGATTAAAAATATGTTCTTATATGTTAGAGTGTTCAGTTTTAAGGATTGTAAGAAATATGAGTTAAGGGTTATAAGGAGTTTGAAATAAATGATAAGAAACCACTCGATGTTGGTTTTCCTACCTAAATTTCTAATTTTGTACCTGAGAGACAAAGGATGGGGGTGCAGAGAGATATATATTATAGAATAAAAAATGTCTCATGTGCATTATGTCATTTACCCTCCCTCTTTTTTTGTCCCATTATTTGTGTTCCTTACAAGCATCCCTAAGGTCATAGGACACAAAAAGGGTAATGACACCTTTGACATGGTATAACCCTACATTTTTGTCTATTTTATTTCAAATCTTCCTTCTCCTTTTCCTCATCCAAATTTCCTAGAGGTGTGGGATGTAGTGGAAGAGGAGGATTGAATCTTAGCCCGATCTATTTGAGCTTGATTTTCCTCAAAGAATCCTTGTAAAATTGAGACCTATGAAGAGTAGCTTATAAATTATGAGGGGAGTGTGGTTCTATCCTCTAAAGATTATAAATGGATTTATTTGTAGTTTGATAATAGAAAGTAGAGCCTAAGATTAAGAAGTAGGGAAGATTTGAGTTAACAAATGAAGCATCTGTAACCGATTACATATATAGTTAACAAATAAAGCATCTTCTTCTAGTTCTATTTTCACATATATATATATATATATATATATATATATATATATATATACGATCCGCTAAAGGTGATACATTATGTTATGTATGATCCCATAATTTGAAATGTGTAAACTTCCACATCAAGCATGGCCACGCTAGAATCATGTGGTCATTGGACTCAAGGAGGGATGAGGATTTATAATTATACATAGATGTGGATAGTTGGAGGAGAATGATCATTTTGAAGGTGCTAGGCCTCTTCCTACACACCACCAGATCACCTCTCATTGACAGTTTGTATATTGATCCCTTTTAGTTTTGGGTTGTTAGTATTTTCAATTGCACGCACCTTTGAATCTAGTCAAAGTTCAATTAATGTCTCTTGTTATTGTAGGGTTATAAATCCTCATCCCAATGTGGCCCATATGCCTCCAACCTTGTGATCCAATCATTTGGTGACAAGTGTCATGAAGGGTACTGATGACTAAGACTAGGGGTAAATTTCAATACATGGCTAGGAATGACCAGGCCCACATCAAGTGAAGGAAGAAAATTAAGAAGGTACATGTGTTGTCCCATTCCATGTCAACAACAATGCATCCATTCATTGGGAACACTAAAACCCGACAAATCGATGACTCCACTAAATTAGGGTTTATGGTTTACATGATGAATTGGTGATGGAAGAAAGTGGGTGTGTGAGTCAAATTTGAGTCCATAAACCCTCCCATATTGTTAAGGCATGTGAATAATCTATCCATGTCAAATTTCAATGCATACATAAACAATTTGAAAAAAAATCAGCATTGGCCCCATTCATAGGTCATTGTTGCCTGTGTCTAGTCCTAGTATAATTTCCTTGTAAAATTTGAATAAAAGATTTGAATAACACAAATTCAAAACTGCAAATTCAAGTCAAAAGAAGTGTAGTTGAATATAGCAAAAAGCATAGGCATATTGTTTCAACGCAAAGAAAAACCAACAATTTTCAATGTAGATACTATTTCAAATTTGGACGGAAATCCCGCAGAAAAGAGAGGCATATCGGACAATTTTAGACGGAAATCTGACAGATATTTATTTGTCGCATGAAATCCCTAGGATGAAACACTTACATCATTGGTATGAGATGTTTTTGAAATTGCTAAATCCAATTTCTACAATTAAAATTTGCAATTTCGACGGATTTGCATTGAAAATGCTCATAAATGGTGCGTTTTTATATGTTTTAATGAAACATAAGAACCTGGCATCCACGTCGACCATTACCAGAACAATGGCTTATATTGTTGAATTAATCCCAAAATAACAGCGTGTTGCTTTGATAAAATATTGGGATTGATCATATTTTATTCAAAAATGACAAAAACTTAAATTATGGTTGTCATTCATTGGCTTATACAAAAATATAAACATAAAAATGTAAATCCCTGGGATGACATACCTACATCGTTGGTATGATTAGGCTCAGTCGCGCAAAGCTTCTCTTGGTTTCGAGAATAGTTCATTCTCTACTAAACAAGGGAAACCACGTGAAGGTGGAATCTCTAATTATGCCCCCCCCCCCCCTCCCCTCCCTCCACATCACTCTCAATTTCCCCATAGTACCTAATTTGAAATTATAAAGAACATGTATCATATACTATATTATACAAAATAAAAACATATAAAAGATATAAACACATACCTCTTCTTTTCAACAATTAAATATCAGTCATCTTCTTCTTCATCCAGCTCAACATATGTATCAGGATTTGGTTCAGAGTCGATATTGGTGAAAGGCTCATTCATATCAACATCACGATCATGATCATTTTCACTAATATAGTTATCGATATCGTCAATGAGATTGTCGTCTCCTACATTTGGATGATCAGCTTCTTTAACTTCTTCGTCTGACACATCGACTACAGCCCCCTGCTCCTAATCTGCATAATCATGATCTTCTTCCTCGTTATTATCTTCATCCTTGGCTACATGATTATACTTTACTGGTCTTCCTATTGGATCATATCTAACAACGTATGACCAACCTACTTTACCAGGCACCTTTGAGTAAAATACTTGCTCACATTGACTTAGAAGAACATAAGGATCTATACCCAGTTCAAATGCCCTTGTATTAACCATGGTAAATCCATTATCATTCTCAATAACAGTTCTTTCAGGATCACGTTCATGCATCTGTAGCCTATACCATTTAACCTCAAACAAAACTATTTTAAAAGAATTAAAATCACACTCAATTATATCCTCCAAATGCCCATAGTACCTATTCTCAGTTTCTTTTGGATTTCTATCACTTCTAGAGGAAATGTTGGCGACTTTAAACACTGCAGTTATCCCACAATTTGAGGTTTTCATCTTATCATCCAACATTTTGATACGAAATTTATGACCATTACACCACATAGTCTTGTGATGTTTCAAATGCAACATGGACAACAAGTAAAAAATAGATTGCCAATTAATAAACCTCATATAGGACTTAGTAAATATATATTTCAAAAATTAAACAAACCAAATACATTGAAAAATTGGGAAATAACTAGGAAAATGTGAGTAAAAAATTTACTTGCATGTTTATCTTTTAAACCAAAGGCTAAATCAACTTCCCTTGATGTAAGATTGGGAAATTGACCTCAATGACGATGCGATGTTTTAATCATCTTACTCACCCCTTCCCATGATAACCTACCGAAGTATTCTTCAGTATATTCTATCAAATGCTCCATCCAATCAAGGTTGTTTGCAATGTATATATGTAAAGCATCCCACTCTCGAGCAACTATATGATAAAATAACAATTTAATCTCATTAATTAGCTATTGTTAATAAATGAATAATTTAATATAGTTCAATATGCAGGAACAAAAAATGTAAAAAAACAGTATGATAAAATAAAGTTGGAAAAATAAATGTGTAATATATTAAATCTACGTCAACATCTAATAATTACCTTTCACAGTCCTCATTTTACATTTCCCCAATAGGACCTCCCCTTCAAATTTGTTGATGGAGTCGAGATGCCAAATGTGAGGCACATTCATATTTTCTTCTAATTTAGGTAGATATTGACTAATATACACCATGCATTGATATACCATATATCCCTCAACCATAGAAACCTTTGAACGTGCTCTTTGTCTAACAAAAGCCTTCAATGACTTCAACTACTTCTCCACCATCCACATTGACCTTGTGTGTACTAGTCCACATAATTCAATCTCCTCAACTTGGTGTATGACGTAGTGTTCTTGTGCATTGAAAAATGTTGGAGGTGGATACTATTGCATTTGACACATTAGTCGGGGAATTTCTCTCTTCCAATACCTTGTATCTTCTTTATGGATTTCTTTTGATGATAGCCACCCACAAATGTTGATGCAATAAAATAATATCAAGACATACATAAATTTGCAGATAAAACATAATATGTCAATAAGTTCCACTACAAATCACATAAGAACTACATTTTCCTTATAAAACATTACTTACCTCATGTATTTTCCAAGTACATAAATAATTTGTTTTATGTTGTTGTCAAAGTCATTTGGAAGAGATAAAGGTAGAACATATTGTAACAAAAAACAAATAACTATTATTAGTTTCCAAAAAATGCATACAGAGATAAGGAAATATATTATAACCTACTAATTACCTTAATGAATGTATGCTAGTCATGTGTTTTAACCCCACCAAAATCACATTTTTTCGTTAAGATATTTTGTATGTTCGACGAAAACCCCGTCGAAAACGTAATTTTTCGAATGACCTCTTTTACAATATTGCTTTGTTGCTCTGTCAATAACCAAGGAAGACTAGTATTATGTTCATGACCATCGTCATTGGAATTAATAATAACACTTTTAAATGCGTGATTAGCTTCCTGGATGTCACAACGAATCTTTCCAATTCTCTCTTTGTCAGTCCTTCCATCTAATATTCACCATAACAATTATGTTATGTTCTTCCCGATATGCATTGTATCAAACAGATGAACTATTTGTAGGTGCTCGTAGTATGGAAATCTACTGAATTGCACCGGGTAACTTTTCATTCCTCGTGGAAGCCCATTTGTGCCTTAACAACATTCATGAAACATCAACAAATTGAAATTAATACTAATTAATCAAACAAAATGAAATTAATACTAATGAAATTAACCAAAGATTTATATAATATGTCATACATAAATAATTTGCATACCTTGACGATTTCTAATATATTCCAACTTCCATAGGTGAGGTGTCATTCTTCATGGTTTTTTTCCATTCTCTTATTTACCATTGAATTTTTCTTTGTCTGTAGTTCAATAACTATGGTTCTTAGGCAGAAATTTCCTATACTCATCAAACACTTCCTTTCCTAAACTCCTTGAACGACGAGATTTTATCCTGGGACCACAAACTGGGCATGCAAATTTACCCTTTGTTTGATGACCTATAAGATATATGAATTAATGTAGCAAATTAGAGTTACAATTTAAAATAATACATGATATTTTCAATAAATATATATAATATTAAATCACAAAAGAAAGTAACAATATACCACAAAAATCTGTTAACCCGGGAGCATCATGAATTGTCCATGATAGTCTTCCATGGAATTGAAATCATTTTTTCCCTATTGGTCTAGAGATGTCATACATAGTGACGCCAGTCCATAACTTCAACAACTCATCGATAAGAGGCTCAATATATACGTTCATATCTTTAACCTGGTACTTACCTAATTGTTTCAACATACTGCATGATTAATTATATTTATCTAGATGTCGTTATATATAAAAGAAATAATTGCCATGCACGAAACAAAGAAATGAAATATTTTGTCATACTTTAAAGCAAATAAAAGATAATTAAATACCTGGAACAATCATTGCCAACATTGTGTGCTCTCTCTTGATCGACATCCAAGGAGGAAGGTTATTGTTTATAACAAAAACAGGCCACACTGAGTACGTAGAACAAAGCTCTCCAAATGGATTGACACCATCAGCTGCCAACCAAAGTCTAACATTACAAGGTTCTTCTTTAAAAATTGGCCACTTTTCTTCGATGTACTTCAATGCAGAACCATCTACATGCATTTGAAGAGCATCGTCTCGACTTCTGTTTTTTGCATGGAAATCCATAAACTGTGCTATACTTTGGCACCTGAACAACCGCTGGAAACGTGGAATTATCGGAATATAACGAAGAACTTTGCGAGGCACCTTCTTTGACGCTTTATTAGTTCGATATCTACTTATTTGACATTGTGGGCATTCATTTTCTAATGCATATTGTCCATAGTATATGATATGATCATTAGGACATGCATCAATAGCTTGATAGTCCATTCCAATTTCTTTCATAATCACAAATATTTCTCGATA
>ML781914.1:691762-749507 GCA_009831015.1 Picea engelmannii | reverse complement strand
ATTAGACCTAAGAGGATTTTTTTTCCACTTTCTATTTCAAACATTAGTCCAACCGGTAAAGTTGTTATGAGTTGTTGGTTTTGTAATAAGGATTAAATTTACATAAGGAATTGTAGGCTCAAATTAATCTAGATTGATAATGACATCCATTTTTAATGTTTGAATTGACTTATTGATGGAGTAATTTTCCCTCTTCTTAAAATACTTCTTCGAAAAATATTTTTCTTGACATTTCACATGAATTTCCATAGAATATACTAACTAGATCCAAAAACCAATGACATGAAATATGGTACTGCACATATAATATATTATCAAGGAAAAAACAAGCTACATGAAATTTCATTTGAACAAAAATTTACAAGTTAAATGAGTACATAAATAATAAAAACATACTAACCTTGCAAGTTCAAAATCCGAGCTATGTAGATCGAGAATTGGATTTGTTCAACCAGTGGGTGACGGAAAAAACAAACAGCTCAAACAAAATCCACGAACAGTGTCGCAACTATAGAAATTGTGTCACAAAGCCTCTTAAAGTCAGGTATATATAAATCGACTAGTCAACTAGCTGTTACCAGATGCTTTTTGAGATAGGCAAAATATTCATGGCAATAGCGACGAACTTTCGTGGCAATAGCGATGAAAATCCTACCGAATTTAAAAAATCTATTCGTGGCAATAGCAACGAACTTTCGTGGCAATAGCGATGAAAATCCTGCCCAATTTAAAAAATAAAACATGAAAATAATGAAAACATGGAAAAAAATTGTGGAATAATCCACCCATATGTAGTAGTGGAAGGATCGTGGATGTCGCTTCGTGCCTAAGGATTGCTCGTTGATTGCTACTCATGATGCTCAAACCTGCAAAAGAACAGGATGAAATATCTGCAATTTAGAAGATGTGCTCATAGATACTTCTAGATAAAGATGCCCAGGAAAGTCTGTTGACAAGGATAGATATCGTTGTGTGGAAGAAATAATTGATGTTTCTCAATTGAATAGAATTTCGTGGAAACATAGAAGCTTTTATTGAAAACAAAGTGGAGCATCCTTCTTCCCGATTGCTCGTAGATGTCGTGCACATGAAGACAAGCCTACAAGGAATCAACTACCCATGGTTGCACATGAAAAAAGATAAAGTGGTTGCGCAAATGAAAAGGTGATGATAAAAGAGAGACATGAAACCCTTGCCCAAACTCCATAACTAATCATGATAAAAGAGTTATGCAAGGTGTCGTTGTTGGAAGGAGAAAAATAACAAAAGTAATATCCAACGACACGAATATTCCAATAAAATATTGTTTCAGAACAAACCAAAGTGAAGAAATATTCATTGAATTGTTGACGAGTGGAAAGAAATCTTGATGATGTGATTATGATTAACTTGGCTTCCTATTAGATCTATTGTGTAATTGAATGGTTGCAGTATGCAACTTGGCTAAGGCTCTCTATTTTTTTGTTGAGAATGTTGTGTCCAGACCAAAAGAAGAAGCAAAGAAGAGAAAAGCATGCACTGGACTATTGTTAACGAGCATGAAGATATCGACTAGACAATGACCTGAGGACTACAAAATCAACTGGAGTCTAAGCTACCAAAGTAGTCGAATAAACTATAATTAGAATTGAATCCATTATTCATTTTTTAGGCCTTTACTCATACCATTTTAATGAAAAGTACGATAATAAAACAAGTGCAACTAGAGTACTTTCAACACAATTGGTGGCCACGCTCACCATTTTTTTGTGTATTTTCGAGTTGGAATATCAATTGAAGAGATCAATTAGTCGACTAGTGGTTGAACAAAAATTCGACCAACTGATTAAAACATCCATGCATAGTTTTCAACACAAAGCTTGAAGTCGGTCGAGCAATAAAGGGGGGTTGAATGCCACATGAGAGCACTGATGGAATGGAAAAATGATTGGCATGTTGTGAAGTATGCATTTAATGGTGGTTTCCTGGTGTTGAGGGGTCAGAATTCCCCTTGAATCAACAGTAGGAATTGTACCCGCCAATGAGGCCCAATTAGACTCTTCAACGTTTAATAGTAGTATAATTCTCCAAATCAATGATCCGACAAGTTTCGATGGGCTTTAACAGTGATATATATATATATATATATATATATATATATATATATATATATATATATATATATATATATATATATATATATATATATATATACCTTTAAAATATTTCCTCCTAATAAATCAATTCTCTTTTGGGTTCTTTTATCCTGTTTTTTATAACGTATTGAAAGGCAAGTAATAAGAATGAAAAAATGATCTATCTGGGAGAAGATCGGGCCTTGAGATAACCTTTGTGCCCCGGTATGCAAACAAAAACTATGTCAAGTTCAGATTAGCAATAATACCATCACTTTTCCAGACTATTAGATATCATTTGAGAGAAAGTTTGAAAAAAGAGTACTCATGCAATATAATAGAGGCTAGAAAATAATTTCACCACACCTTACCACACATCACATGTTAAACATTATCGATTTACTTTCATAGGTTTGAAATAAAGAACTGTAAAGCATTCTAAGATAACTTAATAAATAATCATAACAAATCTTACTCAATACAACAACAAATATCGAGTTGAGAATGGAAACAATCCACAGGGTCAATCACATTCACGCTTTAGATGAAAATGCTTCTGGTTCTACGCAGAACTTCTGAATTCAATAATATTTGTCCGAGAAACAGTTCTCTTACAAAATAAAAACCTCTTTTCTATGCAAAAACCATTGCCCCTAATAAATTGTCGATGCCTTTATTTATAAAAGTAATTTATCTAAAAATAGCTATTATGTTGAGTCTTATCAAGTAAACAAAAGCAACGTGGACTTAATCCACATGTCCTTCTCCTGTTATCTCTAGTTTTCTTGATGTTCTACTGCAGCGGATTATTCCTCTCATATTCCAACCATTGGAAAAATATTTATTCGCATGTGTTGGCATCAAGAAACATGTGTTGGTCCATTGGTGCGCTAAGGATCTCTTTCATATCCTCCACATATTTCTTGTATTTATCCAGCCTGGCACTTAGCCACTGCAAAATTGTCGATGCTCTGATTGGAGGCTTCATGAACTTCTTCATCTGTCCTGGGACAAGAGTCGAAATATGTGAAATTTTTGCTTCAGATGCCTTGTCCAGTTCAGTGTGTTTCCTGACTATGTCACGCAAGTCTGTGAAGTCCTCCAATTGGTCGAACACTAGTAGATGGATATCTCTCATTTCCTTATTTATTTTCTCCTATCTCTTCACACATTCTTCCCATCTTTCTTGCATTTTCTGATGAGGTTCTTGTACAATTTGCATCCATTGTTTTGTTTCCCTGTGTATTCTGGTGATACTATAATATGTGAGTACCTGAATACCACGATCTTTTGTGTCTCGACCCGTATGCACTTCTCTGATGTACTCAATCATAGCGTAAAATTTATTATACTTGTCCTGTAGGATGCTAAGTTATCCCCATTTTGTGGATAACTAAGAAGATTATGTCTCAATGCCCTCAGGTTGCAGATCTGGAGTGTCGAGAGACTACATGACCAACATTACCCTTTTGCACAGGTGGAGACCCTTCTCACCACCATAGAGGTCGCATATTTTCAGATGGCATCCACCAAATCTGGTGGCTTTCGGAAGGCAGTGGACCTTTCTCCACGAAGTACAATTCAGTATTACGGTGAGCATAATTTCAATATTTAAAGCATTTAAGTATGTTGTATCTTAGATTGCTCTAGATTTCATGATATATTATTGGACATTATGCCTTTTGCCATGCTTCACCTTGGTGGTTGACATTGTGCCCTAGTAAGTGATCTTCCTTAGGGATAGGTTTGCTACTAGGAACTCCCTTGAAGAGCCATCGTATCGTTCTCAACCATACTTACCACTTTCCATCACTATTTCCCCCCATTTCCTTATCTCTTGGGATTTTAGGGTGTGGTTGATGCAATGGCACTTGGACGTTTTGAGGAGAATTGGACTTTAACCATGAATAAAGTAACTTGGATAATGATATGTAGCTTTGGCAAGGCTAGCCACCCTCCTCATACACCAACAACTTGCACCTAGTGCCAAAACATCCCCTAAAGGGGTGACGTCCTTCTAAACTAGGGTTTTACTTTGTGCAAAAGTGAATTTTAAATGAATTGTTTAATATTACTTTGTTAATGGGGAAATATTAGGGTTGTTGACCCCTAGTCTTATGGTTTACCCCTAATTACGTGGACAAGTTATCTTAGTGACATTTTGTATAAATAAGAGATCATAAGATCTCATTTTATCATAACTCTCCCTCTTGTGAGAAGCATTGGTCTAAAATTTTCGCTACACTTGGAGTATTTTTCCTCTTGTGCTATGGAATAATGCTTTTTAGTTATGGTATGATGATGATGAATGTGCGCTATCTCTAGGAGGTCACTCTCTTGCTTTTGTGGAGGTTTACTTTGGCATGTTAATGTTTTTTCTTGAATGGTATGGTCTCTATATTTTGTTATTATCATTTTTAATTCAAGATAAGGTTGTTTTGGCCAAGGCTAGATAGGGAGTATAAGGATATACACCCCTAGCTTAGTTTCCACCATAATTGTTAATCTTTTGAAGTTATTTTGCAAGGGTTTAGTTGAGGAAGTAAGAGGATTTACACCCCTCATATTCAAACCATAGCTAGGCTACTTGCCTTGGGAAGTAAGAGGGTTTACACCCCCAAGGATTTAGTAACCCTGGCTCTTTATTTTTTAACCCATTTACCCATAACTAAAGGCACTATTCTTGCATTGAAGAAACAAATTCTTGCATTGGTAAACGTGAATTCTTGTCATTTTTACTTCTTGCAACTTGGATTATGTTCATTGTGCCTTGGGAACCTCACAGCCACTAGGGAATCCTCATCAAGGGGATACTTTTTGCTGTTGTTACAAACTTGCATCTTCATCCATTAGGGCTGCATAAACCCTAACTCATTTGCTTGAATAAACTCCCTAATCAACCATTGGAATTTGCCCAAAGTTTGCACACTTACTCTTCTTGGTCTAGTGCACTTTTTGGAAAAGTTTGGAGGGTTTTTAGTGGTTGTTTTTCTTGATGTAATAAATTGAATGTTACAGACATGGCTGATATAATTTTCTGCAGACAAGTGTTTACAATAGCCTTATCTTTTCATGCTAGAATATTGGTTTTTCATCTTGAGTTTAGCTAGTCATTAACTAGTCTTTCTCTTGTATCTTCTACTTGATCTCTAGCATTTATTTTGCAGCTTGTAATGTCATTTTATTGCTGATATACATTGTTGCTAACAATTTATTTAAAGGAAAATGGGCTTAACTTGCTTGTCCAAGTGATTATACTGCAATACATGCTTGTTTTTCTTGTGTCTCAGACAAGTATTTCACCATTTGCAACTTACTCAACGTACTTGGCAACCCTTGGACCTTCCCGAGACATCATTCCAATCCTTTTACATCATTTAGATTTGACCTCCAGGGACTTCATCTCCATATTCCTCCATCTTCATCTCATTCCCCATAGGGTCACCAACATTCCCCCCTTGAGGTGACTACCTCACCTTTAAAGTGACGGGGACACCTGCCTAAGGTGACAGTGGGTAGGTGACCTCTTAGTTGTCGCAATTTAGTGGTTGGGTCGGGCTTTTCCCAACCTACAACTTGTGCTATAACACGCTAAAATACACATGTACAAGTAACTTAGCGATATGTCATCTCATATTCATACCTGGGAAAACATTTCTCGCGCAGATTACGTCCAGCAAGAAAGATGTCATAAAAAAGGATGGTGTTTCACCTTCTATTGTTTTATGAGCCTATTGAATAGTGATGCTCAATTGCTTTGAAATAATGCCCCCCTAGATGAAACTACTTCCATAAATCGTGTTTGTATATGTCAGGGGCATCCAAGCTTATGAAAATCTTGAAGAATCATTTTCTCCATACAATCGGCATATCAATGCCATTAAGTACATGTATGGTTCCCTAATATTTGTTGTGTTATACTAGCCAGTGGTCCTGTTTAAGAATTTATTGTCCTCCCTTCACCAAGAGGCTAATAATTGGTTGGTATTACGACGTTCATAGAACTTAACCACAAAATCAATACGTAGTCTTTCTTCTAGGTCTCTAAGCTTGTAATACTTTTGCACCTCTATTGAGAGGAATACACCAACGCATTCCCCTTCCACATTATTCATTACACATTTCTTAGTTTATGTATGGTCAATTATCCATCCTAGGGTCTCTATGCAAGGAAAAATGTGAGTTCAGCGTGCCACCCTGTGTAGGGACAACTGTCTGATATTTGGAAAAACTTGGTCATCTAGTTCTCTGACCCCTGGGACACTGTGAGGCATAAAGTATGGAAAATATTCCAGATGAATTTTGTTATAGAGATCACCCCAAGGCGGAAGGAGTACCTTAGATACAGTGCTTGCCTTTGCATCTCCAAATGATGGTGGTTGAACAAACTGCTTCTTGTTCGAGATTTGAATCACATATTCTACTTTCGGTGCAAATTCCAACTCTCTTGGAACCACTGGACTCGATCCTTCACCAACTTATGACTCTTTCCCTTTGCATGTCCTTGGTGAGCACCTAGTTACTGACCTTCGAGGAGGCATCTTTCTTGCACGAGAATACCACCATGAGTCACAAGCAATTATAACAGATAACGAAAAATTTGGTGATGTATAACACTTAAAAAATTCACAGCAGAATTTAATGCTTATCTTTCTTGCAGATAAACCTAGTCTTACTAGTGTTTCCATGAACCGGTACGGGGCAGGCTCCTCGGTGACTTTTTCTCTCCTCCTCTTGATCAAAAGGAAATTTTCTTGAACATAATGCGAAATTGGGAAAGAAATGGTATTACATATTCAAATATCTAGATCCCATAATATTACCTTGTCGCATCTAGTATTTAATTGGAGGGAGTACAACATGATCTTTGCAATCTTCAGAAATCAAAACAAGATTCGTGCCATGCTTGGGAGTTAATGTTTTGTGATTTGACAGCGTGGAGGCTCATTGTTTCTAGTTCATGGATGATTTCAAATTTTTAATTTATCGATGTGTAGTATCAGAGATTGAGAGTATTTGTTAAGTGTCATTTTCCTTGGACAGAATTTTTCCGACGTTGACAATCATTTAACACGGGATCCTTAAACAAGTTATTTGTGTATCATGGGTTTCGAGGGGAATGACACGGAAAGAAAAACTGGCATTTTGTGTTGATTGGTGACCCTAACCTTTGAGTTAACAGTTCTGGAATTGTTTCAAACCTCGTGGTAATCCTCTGCATAAATTATTTTAGATATAATCTTTGTTCAACGGCTAGATCTGTGTTTAAATGGATGGACGGATTCGATTCACCCAGAAAGGAAACGAACTGTCCATATCCCTTCGTAGTATCATTGTCGGAGAAAACGTGTATTTTAAGTGCTTTATTTTGTTAAAACTTGTCGATGGTCGATGTGTGCATCAACATCAATGGTTCGCTCTGACCTTTACGCTCTTCTTCTATTGGTAGAAAAATCTCACGCCGGCCTTCATTACCATACAAGATGATGTAGATGTGATGATGTGGTATATGACGTAGAATATAAGTTTCAAAGGATGACGTGTAAGCTATCGTGATGGTACGGGTATTCTACGTGGCAAGATATGTGGCATGTGACATGGCAAGTGCAGAAGGTGACATGGCCAACCTAGTCATCGAAATAAACACTACTTGGTGGTAAACATTAATGATCGAGTTTTTCCCTTATACCTAATCGACGAATAAGATTGATTTCTTGGTTCTCATAATTCACCAACATCAGGATAAATCTACCTTTTTGTGCTTGACTTATATGGATTTTTGTCGACATCGATGGTCTATCAATGATGGGTGGAATCCTTTGACTCCTGGAAACGCTAACACATTTTGTCGATGACCAATGGCTTATCGACAATCGATTAAATTTGTTCCACTTCAAAAATGCACACAACTTTCCCTCGATCCTGATTATAGACACTTCTTTTAGACTTCTTTATCTCCATCCCTCGATGAGTTCAACGACAGTTCTTGGAAAAGGTTGCGACTTACTCATTTTTTTTCAATTCTTTCTTTTGTTTTTTTGTATTTTCTTGAGATTTTAAATGCAAAGAAAACAAAAGAAAAAAATGCATAAATTTTACAAAGGATAAATATGCAACCTATGTAAAGCCAAAAGAAGAAGGTGTAAAATAATTAAAAGAAAAAGTGGTACCCAAAAATTGAAAATTTTAAGGGTTTGTTGAGGACTCGACAAATGGTGATTCATTGGACGAATCCAACATCTTTGCTTATACCCACGATCACAACCAGACAATTTCAAGTAATACAGACATGGAACAGGAAGAGAAAACAAAAACCACCCATAGATCCCTCTATACATAATTTAGAAAACATTTTTTGCCTTCACATAGGGTTTTGATTTTGACCAAACACAAAAGATGAGTCCTTTTGATCACTAACCTGGACTTTGAGTAAGAAACCAAATTAGATCTTACTTCTAGTATTAGGGTATTATTTTGTATAATCTATAAGTAACCTTATCACCCTTCTCGTGTTGCTTTGCTACCAGGGAGCGTCCATAGCCCCAATGGAGTCACCTCGACATCATAGACCTTATTTTGCTACCAGTGAATGTCCATAGCCCCGACGAAGATATTTGAAGTCCCTCCTTGACATCATTATTACCTTTTGAGTTATTTTCCTACCTCATCACCTCTTATTATTATTATTATTATTATAATGCACAACATATGTACCCATTACTGGATATATTTTTTGTGATGAGGATTCCTTGTGGGATGTTTATCTAAGCCTAGGAGGAGGATGTTTGTTAGTGAAGAGATTAATTAGGCCCATGTGCTTTAAAGCTTACCCATTTTAAAAGAAGCAAGACAATCATCAATTTTTCATTCAACATTTAATTCATGATTTGTAGAGTATATGAATTTTTTTTATCTATCCATGTTTGATAATAGCCATTCCCACCACTGACGAGGCATTGTATTTTTTCCAAGTCACATATAAAAGAAACTATAAATACTTTCTAACTCCTACTCTTGCTCACTTTGAACTTACTTTACTTTTGATATTTAAAACAAATAAGGTTTTTAGCAAACAACTAGAATGTCCTTTTCCGTAGACCAGAGGTTGAAAACTCAACATCCCCAAAAAATTATCTATGGAAAAACAAACAAAAAGAAAACATGCAAATCATTCAATAAAAACAAAACATGCAAAGCAAGAATCATGAAAAACAACCCCCTCATCAAACCAAAACCAAAAAGCAAACTTTATTATATTAAAACAAAAAAAAATTATGAGAAAAATTGTTTAAGGGCTTGGTCAGTGACCGGGAGAGCATCAAATTCCCCCCTCGGATTTTGCAAATGATATGTGCCAACCCCAATTTTCTCGGCTACCTGAAAAGACCCGAGCCAAAGGTTCTGAAATTTTGAGTGCTTTCCCTTGGGTTCATTCATCTTATCCTATTTCAAGACCAAATATCCTACTTCAAATCTTTTATCTTTTGCTCTATGTTTATCAAACCATTTTTTGACCAATTGTTGATGAGCAGTGAACTTCCTTTTAGCCTTTTCCCTTTCTTCCTTGAGCATGAGGAGGGCATATATTCTTTATTGCATATTAGATGTCGATTGACCTCTTGATGCTTGAGAGAGTTTTAAAGATGGAATATATAATTCAGTTGGGAGGATGGATTCTTATCTATATATTAGGAAATATGGAGAATTTCCCAAAGACTCTTTGGGTGTCACCCTGCCAGCCCAGAAAGCATTATAAAGTGAATTATGTCAATTCCTCTGGTTTTCTATGACAGTCCTTTCTATGATTCTCACCAGGTTTTTATTAGTTGATTCTACAACCCCATTACCCTGTGGGAAATAGTTCGCGGAGTATTTTATGATGATTCCCTTTTCAAGAGAAAATTCCATCAAGAGTGTGGAGGAAAAGTAAGCAGTGTTTTCAAAGACTAGGATCGAAGGTACTCTGAACCTTGTTATTAAGTATTGTTTCAGGAATTGGATCACTACCATTTCATTAACATGAGTGAGTGGAATAGCTTCTAACTATCTTGTGAAATAATATGTGGTTGTCGGTATATATTTATGTTGTTTAGAAAAGTTGAGAATAATTTCTCCTATGACATCTATTCATCGTTTTTCAGAAGGCCTAGATATGGTTACTAGTTGAAGTGGGATAGACATATTCTTCTCTTTCTCGACACTTCACTAACACGTTCTACATCTTCTTGTGTATGTGTGAGTGTCCCTAAACAAATTTGGTTAGTAGTACTCTAACCTTAAGATATTATGAGCAGTGGTTTCCCCTGTGAAATTCCCACCTGTTGGTCCGTCATGAAGTTCCTTTAATACATTTTCAGCATCATCCTACTCAAGACATCTAAGTAGTACTCCATCATAATTCATCCAAAAAAAGCACAGAATTTATAAGGAGGTATTGGGAAAATTTTAGCCTAAGGGCTCTTCTTTCTTTGGGATTTAGATTTTTGAGGCATGCCCCATGATGGAGAAAATAAGATAGATTTGCATACCATGAGTCTTGGCTAGCTAGTAAGTATACAAGTTCACTACACCATAGAGATAATTCATTTTTCCAACTGGAATCTTTTGAATCAGCTTAGTTGTGAGCTTCTGTGGGGAGTTTTCACAATCCTTGACCTTTGACTATATTGGTCGGTTTTATATCGAGGTTGAATTCTTGGATGACAACCATCCAATTTCTCCTTCCCTCACCCATTTCTTGTTGAGTGAACAATGATTGGATAATGGGATGATGCACTATGACTTTAGTATGATTCTTTAGGATATAGAATCTGAAATGTTTAACTGCTTTGTACACTGCATCTGCTTGCTTGTCTATGGAGGGGTAATTAAGATCTGGTCCTTGTAATTTGGTGCTCATGAATGAAACAGGTGCTTCGTTGTTTTCATCGTCTTTTTGAGTAAGGACTGCAACTAATGATTGATCTGATGCAAAAGTGTAGAGGAAACAATATTTACTAAAATTCGAGCTGCATAGAATAGGGGCTTGTGATATGGCAGTTTTTATTTTTTTGAAGGCTTCTTTTCCCTCATCCATCCACTTAAATTCAACATCTTTGCATATCATACTCTACAAGGGTTTTATTGTCTCTGCAAAATCTATGGTGAACTTTCTCACAAAGTTAATCTTCCCAACAAAAGATTGTATAGCCTTCTTATTATGAGGGCATGGTAGTTGTGAGATTGTCTTTATAAGTTCAGGAACGATATGGATGTCATCCTTATAAATGATGTGACCCAAGATTTTTCCATCCGCTACTCCAAATACAGTCTTCTTCGGATTCAAAGATATCCCATACTTCCATCACCTTTCAAAAATTTGTGTGAGATGGGCTATATGGTTAGCCATGTCCTTAGAGTAGAAAATAATGTCATCTAGGTATACAACCACACATTTTTTAACCAGTCCCTGAAATGCCACATCCATGGCTCTTTGGAAGGTGGAACCTGTGTTAATTAGCCCAAAACGCATGCATTTATATGCGAATGTTCCCCATTTCGTTCGGAAGGTTGTTTTCAGTCTATCCTCTTTCGATACCAACACTTGGTTATATCCCGATAACTCATCCTGAAGTGAGAAGATCTATGCTCCTGATATGGTTTGCAGGAGTTGTTCCGTAGGAGGGACAGGGTAGTTTTCTTTTCAGGAAGCCTTATTTAATTTTCTGAAGTCTACACATAGGCGAATTTCCCCTGACTTTGTATTAACATGAACCAAATTGGCTACCCATGCAGAATGCCTTACCTGGAATATTATTTTTGCATGTAATAGTTTATTGAGTTCTTTCTGCATCAAGGGTTCGAGAAATGGGTGAAATTTTTGTAACTTTTGTTTGAAGGGATTAACTTCAGGTCTTAAAGGGATCATGTGTTGAATGATCTTAGTGTCATATGTTTTCAACTCCTGATAAGACCCTGAGAACACATCCTGATACACTTTGAACAATTTTAGGTAATCCTTCTTCTCTTTAGGGGAAAATGATATTACAAGGTTCATGTTTCAGAGGTTGTTAGTGGTTCCCAGATTTATGACCTTATAAGAGGGACAAGAACTACCAGTCTTAACATTTTTTGGTTTCTTAAATTTTTCTCGCAAATCAAATAGGTTCTTAAGATTAACCACTCCCCAGGGCATAGTGTGGAGCTTGGGTTGAGTCGGGTCGTTACTTCCTATTGAATAAGGGCCTTGATTATCATGTTCTGTCATATTTTTTTGAAAAACCTCATCATCAATAGTCAAGTCTCTAAAATTTTATTCATTAGTAAAAAAGGATATAATATGTTCATCTCCTTCAAATACCCTCCAGTTAGTGATGTTATCTGGAACCGAATGCTTGTATAATAATTCTATGGCGAATCTAGAGGTTTCATAATCCTTTGAGGGGGACAACCTTGAGGCGGTTGTGGCCAATGAGTCGGATAATGTATTTTTGGATCGAGGTATGGCGGTGATGTGGAATGCTTGGAAATTTTCTATGAGCCTATGAACTTCCTATTGTTAATTCCTCAGATGGGGGGAATTACAATGGATTGTGTTTCTTACCTTTCTAACAATGATTTATGAATCACCAAAAACAATAAGTTCCTTGATGCCCATATCGATAGTCTTTTTAAGCGCTTGGATTGGTGCTTCATATTCAACAGTGGTGTTAGTGCACTCAAACTCCAATCTATAAGATAAAAAATTGTGCTTCCATACTGGACTGATGAAAATGCATCATGCGCCAACCCCTTCTTGAGATTTGGATCCACAAAAAAAAAATTACAGATCTCTGAGACGAAGTTTGGCGTCATTTTGTCGTGATCTATTTTTAGGATATGGCCTTCACTCTGTTGGGATTGATCATGGAAACTTTGTTCATGTTTGTTGCATGGCTCAATTAATTCAGGGTCTTCATGAAGTGATAATTCAGATTTTTGCGAGAATAGTACTTCAGACAAGCAGGGAAAGAAATACCAAAATTTGAATCACACGAGTAATTACCTAAGACTGGGATTTCATTAGATGACAGTTCATTAGGAGCTTCCAAGTCTATGACAGTATGTTTCAAATCTTTCTCTCGATTGATCCTGATCATGTTAGGGTTTCCCTTCAAAGGTAGCCACAAATGGGACCAATCCATACTAAAATATCCATGATATTTCTCAAACCATACCCTACTCAACAACATCCCATAGGCCTTCGGAATATCTACGATTATGATATCTATGACCTAATGGAATTTTGGGTTTGAGGCAATTTAAATCATAACATTCTTTAATCCCCAATCACCTTGACCTCAGTTCTATCTAATTGAATAATATGTGTGTCACTCCTAGTAGGGGTAGCATTTAGTTTCTTGCATATCGATAAAGGCATAACATTTGAAGAAGCGCCTAAGTCAAACAGACAATTGTGCAAATTCCCATTATAAATTTCAAATGTTAAAAAGAAAGGTGGGACAGACGTCTGAAGTTTCTTATCGGTTGTTGTTGCATTCACATTAGGTTTCGAGATATTCCCCGAACTTCCTTTACCTTCACTGGGATTTGGGCTTGGGCTTAACATGAGTGTGTTATCCTCATCTAGGGCTTGTAACAATAAATACTTTTATTGAGGAATTCTACACAAGTCCACTAAAATATTAGCCTTCAACTTCTTCAGGTCTTCAACCACGTTATAGTCTAGCTTTGTTACTTCACGAGTCGATAACTTTGGTCCAGAATGGAGTGGTGGGGTCTGTTGGGTTGGGGAAGAGGGTTTTACAGATATCTTAGTATCTTGTGCAATGGCAGGTTGATTTTACACGATGGGGGCCTTGCTCCTATTTTGGCTTCCAGTACTTCTGGGATTTCCTCACCTTATATGGGAGTGTCAAAACATGAGGTATGACTAACATCCCATAGAACCATGGATATTTTTTCAGGAGACTCCCTTTCGTCATTCTCCTTGGTGCTCAAAGTATAATCATCTGGTTGTTCGATTACAGTGCAACTGTCCAAGAACTTATTTTCCAACAAATCCATGGCATTTACCCATTGAGGAAAATCCTTCTTTGAATGATGTTCTTGATGGTAGTTGCAGTATGAATATGAGGCCACCTCTCCCAAGTCAATGTTCCATTTAGCAGGAAGAAGTTCTAAAGCCTTCAATGGTGGATTTTTTCTAAAGAAGGGTTTGTAAGGCCCGAGGTTTGATGTTCCTTCACCTGCGTTTCTCTTCATGTCTACAATTTCATTGGACAACTTCTTAACCATCCTTTGTAATCTCTGTGTATATGTATTGTCCTTTTCAATGTGTTGTTCAACTTGTTTACTAGGAGGCCTTGTCAACAGAATTCCCCATTTGGGTGGCTGTCATGTTTCTTTATTTTATAAAGAGATATGGTTGTCATTGCAACCTTTTGTTTGAAATTCAATAACTTTTGCCTACTCAAAGTTTTTGGCCAGAGTTGGTTTAGCAGCTCTCTTTACGAACATGGAAATAGATGTTGGTAATGCATTAGCATACACTTTAATTTGTAGTTCTTGATTGGGCTTGGCATCTGTTTGAAACTTGTTGAGGATAGTTGTGAAACGTTGGTTGAAGTCCTTCACTTTCTCCTTGGGGCCCACAGTGGCGGAAAAAATTTGGGCCATCAAGGCCCCGATAGTCGTTTATTCGATAAATTTATCAAGGAAATCTTTCTATAACTTCGTCCAACTGTTAATAAAACCAATTGGGAGATTGAAATACCATGTTGAAGCCGAGTTCTCAAACGTGTAGGGGAACAAACTGCATACTACATATTCATGTTGGACATTCATTAACCTGGTTCTTGATTGCTAGTATGAATTTTTTGATATGATCTTCGGGTAGGCCGGAGGTTTGAGGGTCAAATTTTGGAAGAAGTTTTTCTGGGGGCCTAGGAAAATGATTTAACTTGCTCGGTAAGGCTAGGGAATCCTTCACTAGAAATCTTTGGTTGTTTACCCGCTGGTCATTAACTTCTGGGACTTCCTCGTTGTTGTCTCCCATGTTATCATACTTGATGTCTGAGTTTTTTGAATTGGAACTTGCTCCTCCAGACTCTAAATCCTCTACATCGAAGTAAGTACTTGTGGGTGGGGTTACAAGAGGAGCCTCAGGAATTAAACTGAGGGGTTGGTCGCTTTTATAAAGGGAGAAATATACCAGATCTTCAACTGTATGAACAAAGGTATAGTCTAGAGTTTCAACGACTGATCTAGTAGTTTTCTTTCTACGGAGAAGAAACAAAGCTAATGGCAATGCTCTGATCTGTCAAGCATAATCCCCCATAATTCTTCTAAATGTGTTGACTTCATCGTGGGGTATTGTGTAGGGTATTTATGGGTGAAGGTGTGAACCATATTTTGCTTGTGGTGACTCACTTGTGGTTGGGGTACCTTCAATATTAGGTCTATCCTTGATTGGACTAGCCATGCATGTGGGTTGTTATAAATTTATACGTTATTTGATATAAATTTTTGTTCAAAGAATTGTTGCAGTTAGTCATGCATTTGTCGACCCACCTTCTAGCGCTAATTTCGTTGAAGGGTCAAAATTCCCCTTGACTCAACAGTAGGAATTGTACCCACCAATGAGGCCCAATTAGACTCTTCAGCATTTAATAGTAGAACAATTCTCGAGATCAATGATCTGGCAAGTTTCGATGGGCTTTAACAGTGATATATATATGTACCTTTCAAATATTTCCTCCTAATAAAGCAGTTCTCTTTTGGGTTATTTTATCATGTTTTTTATAACGTATTGAAAGACAAGTAATAATAATGGAAAAATGATCTATCTAGGAGAAGATCGAGCCTTGGGATAACCTTTGTGCCCCGGTATGCAAACAAAAACTATGTCAAGTTCAGATTTGCAATAATACCATCACTTTTCCAGACCATTAGATATCATTTGAGAGAAAGTTTTAAAAAAGAGTACGCATGCAATATAATAAAGGCTAGAAAAAAAATTCGCCACACCTTACCATGTTAGATTGAAAGAGATATGCTCATTTTTCCATAGACAATATAGCAATATTGTCACCCAACCATAGGCATAAAGGCCATCGTCGAGCACCTTAACCTTGACAGACAAAATAATTTTGGTAGCAAACCAATAACCAACCAAGGCTAGCGCACCTTTATCCAAGGGTAGTGCACCAAGCAAGAATAACCAGAAAGCAAGCAGAAAGTACAAACCATAACCAAGAGACCAAGTCCAACCAAAAGCCAAAATCCCAGTTGCAGCTGCAGTCCCTCTCCAAACTTGCGCACCACTAGTATTATGCAGTTGTGAGTGAGTGAGTGTCAAATGAGCTCTAGCACCCTTTATTTATACTACTCTATCTCACTTGACTCTGCCGACTTCTCTTTCTAGAGGCTAATAACTCAATATTAAATATTCTCTTGAGTCAACTTGTCTTCTAGGGTTATTTTCCAATGTTTTAGGGTTTCTCTTGCTTCTGGGAATATTCTAGTCTCGTCAAAGGTTACATGTAGAGGTTAATACCTCCCGCATCTACCATAATATCAACACTCCCTCTTAGCTAGGGAGGTATTAAAAGCAATGGTATTGAGCACAAATAGACCATTCAACCTGTAGCATCATCATAGCCACACAGACTATCTCATGATCACATAGATCAACTCACGAGTAACATCATTACTATCAGTATCATCTGATAACATCAATTGCATCATCTCTCGAATCCATACTCCATATAAGTAATCGGGTATGATGTTGAATAAGTCACTCACTCCACAGAGTGATACAAGGACCATTCTTCTAATCCGGACATACGTCCTAAAAGAATGATTGTCCCAACAGAGGTTGAAAGCTATGCCATGGGCTACAGATACCATTCCTACAGGAATGTCAGTCTAGGACTATTTTCTAATCGGGTCATATGTACCATAGAGATCCATTTCTAACTATATGCCTTATAAAATACCAATCTTGAACCATTTTCCTAATTGGTCCATAATATGTGCCTTAGGAAAATACCAGTCCATGATATGTCAACAAACTATCAACCTGGACCATTCTCCACAGAGAGAATGCATTTCCACCATCAATCTGTTCTATTTGGACCATTCTCCACCAGCACACTAACTATCCATCTAGCTGTCAATCAAATCCAACACTAGTGGTAGTCTCCATGGCACTCATATAGTAGCATATTGTTGCAATAATGCCATCCAATATAGCACAATTGTGTCTATCCATAGTAGTATACAACTAATATCTAGTGGTACACAACCACTCCTAGTAGCACACTGCTACTAACCAGTGACATGCAGTCACTACTAGTGGATCACATCCACCACAGTAGCATACAACTACTGTTCAAAGACATGCAATCTCCATAACAATCATATCTTATGATATCAACCTGCATAAACAATATCATGATACAAACTGAGTCATCTGAGCCATTCTTCCACTCACGTCTATGAGATCTAAAAGAGCATATTCCCTTAAAAAGTAAAACATCAGCCTTGGGCTATCTAGATTATTTTTACCCAGCATGGAAGAATAATTGTCCTTGATTTATGAGTTGGACCATTCACCTAACTGGGCCATTTCTCTAGCACTAATCACAGTGCAACCTGAAGAGAATGAGTCTTCCCTAGGGAATGTATGTCCTTGATTGTTGAACCTAAACCATTCACCTAATTGTTCCATTCTTCCGGCACTAATCACAGTGAAATGACTGACTGTCCATGCCATTTTCTAATGGAAATGACTATCCTGCACCAACCTCCAAAATAGACCATTCTTCGAAACTTCTCACAACTGTGAACTTCGAAAGAATGATTTCCCAGCAAGGCGGACCATTCTACTTGACTGCTACTTAGAGTGACTGCCAAGAAAAATGACTATCCTGTGCCACTCCCCCAAACTAGCCACAAGGGGAATGGTTGTCTATGGTACATCAATAATCTATCAGACCATTTTCATTACGAAAAATGATTATCCGATCTGGACCATTTTCTGAACTAGAAAATGACTATCCGTCAAAAATATCAAACCACTTTCTGGACTGGAAAGTAACTTCCCAACCTGGACCATTTTTCGAAATGGAAAATGACTTTCCATAAATCAATAACATATCAGTACTCCCTCCCAACCTAGGAGTAATCACTTCCTTTTTCAATAAGGAAGTTGTCTCCATGAGACCCAACTTGTCCCTTAAGCACAGAAACTTTTCATCTTGGATAGAGGCTTTACCAAAATATATGTTATCTGCTCATCTGTGGATATATACTGGATAATCACTTCTCCCCTCTAGACTTTATAATGGAGAATATAATGCTTGATCTCAATGTGCGTCGATCTGTCATGGAACACCAAGTTCTTTGAAAGCTTCACATAGCTCTGATCATTGTAATATATCATGGTCGAATTCAACACCTAATTAGATAGTCCAGAAACCAACTTACGGAGCCACACTACTTCTATACAAGCATCACAAGCTGCAATATACTCTGCTTCTGCAGTGATGAGTGAAACATAATTATGTTTCATGCAAGCCCATGACATCGTGGCAAATCTCAAACTGAAACATATCCAAGTAGCACTTCTTATGTCATCTTCACTCCCTACCCAATCTGAATCAATAAAACCATGCAGATGTATATCATAACTTAAACTTTCCACAAGGGAAATATCTGGCTGAGTATTCTCCAAATACATTAACGAGCCAATCATTTGTCGATACAGAGACGGGTCTATTGGATCAGAGTCTCTCAACTTATTCAGATCTGTCATCATGGGAGTTTGCCATGGATTTGCAATCCATCATCCCGGACTTCTGACGAACCATTTTAATATACTTCCTATGTCATAGAAATTTTTCACCATGCTTTTGTTGTACATGAGAGGCTCTGCACCAAGTTTGCTTGTATCCACACAAGGTCTTCTTCCATCTACATACAAGGGTCTCTTTATGGTATACTTCAAAACCTTGAGGTTTCTCTACATATGCTTCTTCTTCAATTACTCTGTTGAGAAGCACAGTCTTTACATTCAGCTTATGTAAACTCCAACCCATGGATACTGCAGGAGATATAATAGCTCATGTAGAGGTATGTATGGTTACTGGAACAAGCTATCATCATAGTCTTCTCCCTCCTTCTGGGAGAACCCTCTAGCCCTGAGTCTTGCCTTGCTCAAGCCATTTTCACAATTTCTCACGTACATTGTTCTTCATCACGGCATCTTTCCATTCCATCTTCTTGACTACTTCTAGTGGATTCAAACTAGTTCAATTGGTTGTTCTGAATTTTTCTTTCTCTCTTGGAATCTTCATGTTCTTCCTCGTGTTTTTCTTAAATGTTGGAGAACCTGGAATCTTTTGTAGATTACATGCCCTTATTTCCTAAAGGCTCCAACCTTCTGTCATAGGAACATAAATTTAGATGGACAACCAAGGATATTCAAGGCTTCTTTTTGAAGAAGACTTCTTCTAGAGGCAAGATGAACACGTGTTGTTTATCATGGTTGCTACTTCCAATGAAGAACATGTACATATACTTCATGGTATTCACTAATTCTTAAATGAATCATATCGTTGGGGCTTAGCTCCCTCCTAATCCCAGCTTCATGCATGAATGAGCAATATGCATGCTGTTCTTTTGGAATTCTGTGATCATCTCCCTCTATCTGAGAGAGTCCATGCTTTTGTCTGTTGCATCTCTCTTTGCTTTCTGCAAAGTTTCACAAGCCTATTCTGGTTTCCTTTTGATTCCTGACTTCCTTCGAGTCTAACTCCTCTGAGTCTCTTTAAGTTTGTTTTTATATGTTCAGATTGTTGCTCATCTGGCAGTTGTGTCATCCTTATAAACTTCTTCTATGACAGCTTCTGCAAGGATTGTTCATCAAACATATTTCACAAGGGTACCTGCCTGGAACAAGAATAACAAGAGAAAACAAGAAATATCTATCTAGAGGAGATGTTAGTTCAACTTACGAACAAGTGCAATAAGCATCTATATCAACAGTATTCATATGTAGTTGAGTATTCATTGCACCTAGAAATAATAGAATCTTTCAAAGACTGCTTTTGCAATTTGTACTGTAGCAACTATCACCCTTGATATAGACAAATTTGAAGCTTAACAATTTAATCAAACCTGGAAGTTGAAGCCTCAACGGCTATGGAGGTTGCGCTTGTTCCTCTAAATGCACTAAATCCAAGATTACAACTTAGACAAGGTCTCTAATAATTTTTCTACAAACACACTCATGTTTTGCTAGATGATATGACTCAGATAGCATATACAAGTGCATACCTTTGAAACCTTGTAGCATCATCTAGCTTGTCTTCCAATCTGAAACTAGATACCATCTTGACAAGAAGAGATTAGAAACTCAATCAGAAGATTCAATGATTAGAACAAGTTCGAAACTCTAAAAATTCAACTTTGACCACAAAATCAATTTGACCAAAAGTCGACCTTTAACTTTGACTTTGACTAGTCAACATTTGACTCTGACTTTGACTAGTCGACCTTTGACTTTGACCAGACAAACTTTGATTTTGACTTTCACAAAAAAATCAAACCTGCCATTTTTGCAAGCTGAGAGTACCAATAGGTGTGCTAGGCTAGGGTGCACTAGGATTTCAAGGAATTAGGTCAAATGTTTCATCATAACTACCCAAACACAAGGATTAGGGTTTGTTGCAAATGCATAATCAGAAAAACTAGCTGCAACTATAACTGGTGCCACAATGAGCTTAACAAATAAATTCCCAATCTATCTTAGGGTTAGGGTCTGAAGATAGTGTGGGCCCATAACTTTTTAGAATGAAATATATGTGCTCATTTTTCCATAGACAACATAGCAATATTGTCACCCAACCATAGGCACAAAGGCCACCCCTAAGCACCTTAACCTTGACAGACAGAATAATTCTGGTAGCAGACCAATAGCCAACCAAGGCTAGCGCACCTTTCTCCAAGGGCAACACACCAAGAAAGAATAACCAGAAACCAAGTAGAAAGTCCAAACCATAACCAAGAGACCAAGTCCAACCAAAAGCCAAATCCCAGTTGCAGTTGCACTCCCTCTCCAAACTTGCGCACCACTAGTCTTATGCAGTTGTGAGTGAGTGAGTGTCAAATGAGCTCTAGCACCCTCTATTTCTACTGCTCTATCTCACTTGACTTGGTTGACTTCTCTTTTTGAAGGCTAATAACTCAATATTAAATATTCTCTTGAGTCGACTTGTCTTCTAGGGTTATTATCCAAAGTTTTAGGGTTTCTCTTGCTTCCCGGAATATTCTAGTATCGTCAAAGGTTACATTTGGAGGTTAATACCTCTCGCAACTACCATAATATCAACATACCACACATCACATGTTAAACATTATTAATTTACTTTCATCAGTTTAAAATAAAGAACTGTAAAGCATTCTAAGATAACTTAAGAAATAATGATAACAAATCTTACTCAATACAACAACAAATATTGAGTTGAGAATGGAAACAATCCACAAGTTCAATCACATCCATGCTTTAGATGAAAATGCTTTTGGTTCTATGCAGAACTTCTGAATTCAATAAACTTTGTCTGAGAAATAGTTCTCTTACAAAATAAAATTATCTTTTCTATGCAAAAACCATCGCCCCTAATACATGGTCGATGTCTTTGTTTATAAAACTAATTTAACCAAAAATAGCTACTATGTTGAGTCTTATCAAGTAAACAAAAGCAAAGTGGACTTAATCCACGTGTCCTTCTCCTGTTATCTCTAGTTTTCTTGATGTTCTACTACAATGGATTATTCCTCTCATATTTTCACCACTGGCAAAAGAGTTCTTCGCATGTGTTGGCATAATAAAACCCGTGACGGTCCATTCATGTACTAAGGATCTATTTCATCTCCACCACATGTTTCTTGTATTTATCCAGCTTTGCACTTAGCTGCTGCAAAACTGTCGATGCTCTGATCGAGGGCTTCATGAACTTCTTCATCTGTCTTGGGACAAGGGTTAAAATCTGTGAAATTTATGCTTCAGATGCTTGGTTCAGTTTAGTGTGTTTCCCGACTATGTCATGCAAGTCTGTGAAGTCCTCCGGTTGGTCAAACTATAGTAGATGGATAACGCTCATTTCCTTATTTATTTTCTCCCAGCTCTTCACACATTATTCCCATCTTTCTTGCATTTTCTGATAAGGTTCTTGTACCATTTTTGTCCAGTGTTTTGTTGCCCTGTGTATTATGGTGATACTATAATCTGTGAGTACCCGAATACCATGTTCTTTTGTGTCTCGACCCGTTTACACTTCTCTTATGTACTCAATCCGCTCCAAATCTTTATATGCCTTTTCATACCATCTTTGCATATCTTTGTAAGTCATGTGTACCATAATAGTGCCTTCCTAGTAATCTGCTATACAAGTCGTGAAAGGATCGCTTTCTAATTTGAATTGTACACCTCCATGAAATCACCTTTTAGAAGTTTTATTTCCTGAGTAGTGTTCTGATAATACTTTGTTTGATGTCGAAGATGCTCTAACTCCTTTCTCATGACAATACCTTCTCATTCATCATTTTTCGCTCTATCTAGGGTGGCATCAATTATAGCCATCCTAGCTCTAAGCAACTCGCTCACCTTGGTATTTTCTTATCAAATAAAGATTCTTCTGTGGTTACGAACATAATACTATCTAAAGTGAACCTACTTCTTTTGACAGTTCTTTTCATTAACACCTTTCTTTTCTTGTTGTAATAGATAGCTTTCACATCAGCAACCTCGCCAACAAGTTCAGGAATTTGTTGATCTCCCCAAGATAGGGTATTTCCCAAGATCCCTGACATATAGAAATGTTTTGTAACAGGTTTCTTCCCTTTTTCCATGGTAGATACTTGACTGCTACCTTCTTTTGTTAATGTCTAGACTTGTGTAGAAGTTATAGGTGATTGTTATGTATTGATGGTTGTCTCTCTCAATTCATCAAAGGGAATGTCCCCTGTGAGTTTTGGTGATGAGGCTCTTTGTTGGCCAATTCCAGGTGGTGGTGTTACTGTCTGAGGTGGGGAATTGGATGGAAAGCTTGTAGTCACTATATTTTCTATTGATGGGACATTTCTTTCTTGTTGTTCATAACCCCGTTCTTATTCTTGTTCTTCTTCATTGTCACCCTTTCTAATTCTTCCATCACCCTTTTCTTCTCTGAATGTATTTTTTGCATTAGGTTGTTCATTACCAATACCCCCATCATTACAAGGTGACCTTGCCTCATGTAAAGGTTGAGTTTCTAGTTGTGGGAAAGTCACTCTATCATGGGTGGTCTCAATTGTTATGTCTCTTCTTTCTAGATTCTGTAATGTTCCTTCTAAGGCTGGGGTAGACATTTTCCCAACGCTTCCTAATAAGTGATAGGTACTGGGGCTATGTAAGATGTTGTTGAGCCTTCATCATCATCATATATGTTTATTAAATTGATAAGGACTGGGGGTATACCTGTTCTAGCTGGTGTCCTTGACGATCTTTGAGGTGTTATAGCTATTGTAGGTTGCTCCACTTGGGTTTGTAGCAAACTTGGATTGTCCTGAGTGATGATCCTCTTTGGTGGAGATGCTTCAATAGTATTTGGCTTAGTTGCATGAGTGTTTGTCTCAACTGGGACAATCCTTGGAGGTCCTAAAGCTTGAAGAAAAAGGGTTTGTCTCTTCATTTGCATAACCCTTTCTACCTTGGCTAGGAGCATTGTTCCTCTTATTGTTTACTTTTCTACTTCCATTGCTCTAACTTCATCTCGTGCTCTGATAGTTGCCTATGTCATACGTTGTACAATTGCAAATTATTCTTGCACCAACATATCCTTAAACTTGGTAATTTTTGGGATTGATTTTCTTTGAAGAACCTCTTCCCAGTCTCGAGCATTTTCAGTGAATAGATCATCTTCATAAATATCCTGGGCATAAGGCCAATATGACACCACTTTCCCTATGTGCTAGGGTACTATCCCTTTGGGATCATGTTTATGAAACTAGCCTGTATTCCAAATGGCTCAGGCCTTCTTGCTTGGCATGTGTGGTGTCTTTGACTACATAATATCCAATATGGAAATCGTAGGGTATAAAAGCCCTCTTCTTTTCCTTCACCAAAGAGGTATTGAAACCTTGTAAAATGGTCTCGTAGCATATTTCCCTTAACACCAAATGGTCTGGGACACAACCAGGGAGTAGATGTGGAGCACCGGTAGCTCCAAAAAACATGATATAAGTGCTCTTCTCTTCTAGATACCAATGACCTAATTCAGATATCATTTTCTTTGTTGCTTCTGAAAGTCTTGGACAATTCTGTCTAAAAATAATGAAATGTATCCTAGCTATGAACTCATCGCATATCATAGCATAAAATTTATTATACTTGTGTTCCCATAGGATGATAAAATACACATGTACATGTAACTCAACGATATTCTAGCTTAGATTCATACCTCGAAAAACATTTCTCGCGCAAATTACATCTAACAAAAAAGATGCCATAAAAAATGATGGTGTTTCACCTTCTTTTGTTTTTTGATCATGTTGAATAATGATGCTCAATTTCTTTGAAATAATGGCCCCCCAGTTGAAACTACTTCTATAAATTTCCATTGTATATGCCAGGGGCATCCAGGATTCTGAAAATCTTGAACAATCTTTTTCTCCATACAATCGGCAGATCGACACCATTAAGTACATGTATGGTTCCCTAAGATTTCTTGTGTTATACAAGCCAGTGGTCTTGTTTAAGAATTTATTGTCCTCCCTCAACCAAGTGGTTAATAATTGATTGGTATTATGACGTTCATATAACTTAACCACAAAATCAATATTTAGCCTTTCTTTCGGGTCTATGAGCTTGTAATACTTTTGCACCTCTACTGGGAGGAATACACCAATGCATTCCCCTCCCACATTATTGATTACACATTTCTCAGTGTCTGTATGGTCAATTATCCACCCTAGGGTCCCTATGCAAGGAAAAACTGGAGTTCGGCATGCCACCCTGTGTAAGGACGATCGTCTGATATTTGGAAAAACTTGGTCATCTAGTTCCCTGACTCTTGGGACACCATGAGGCGTAAAGTCTGGAAAATATTCCTAATGAATTTTGTTATAGAGATCACCCCAAGGTGGAAGGAGTACCTTAAATATGGTGCTTGCCTCTATATCTCTGAACGCTAGTGGTTGAACGAATTGCTTCTTGGTCAATATTCAAATCACGGGTTCTACTTTCGGTGCAAATTCCAACTCTCTTGTAACCACTAGACTCGATCCTTCACCAGTTTTTACTCTTTCACTTTGGGTTTCCTTGCTGAGCACCTAGTTACTGACCTTCGAGGAGGCATATTTCCTACATGAGAACGCCACCATGAGTCGCAAGCATTTATAACAGATAACAAAAAAATTGGCGATGTATAACACTTAAAAAATTCACAGCAAAACTTAACCCTTACCTTTCTTGTAAATAAACCTGGTCTTACTAGTGTTTCCACGAACCGGCGTGGGGGCAGGCTCCTCAATGGTTTTTTTCTCTCCTCCTCTTAATCTAAAGGCAAGTTTCTTGAACAAAATGTGAAATTGGGAAAGAAATGGTATTACAGATTCAAATATTTATATCCCATATTCTTACCTTGTCGCATCTAGTATTTAATTGGAGGGAGTACAACATGATCTTTGCAATCTTCAAAAATCAAAACAGGATCTGTGCCACGCTTGGGAGTTAATGTTTTGCGAGTTGACGACGTGGAGGCCCGTTATTTATAGTTCATCAGTTATTTAAAATTTTGAATTTATCGGTTCATAGGATCGGAGATCGAGAGTATTCATTAAGTGTCATTTCTCTACGATTATGATATCTATGACCTAATGGAATTTTGGTTTTGAGGCAATTCGAATCATAACATCCTTTAATTCCCCAATCACCTTGACCTCAGTTCTATCTAATTGAATAATATGTGTGTTGCTCCTGGTAGGGGTAGCATTTAGTTTCTTGCATATTGATAAAGCCATAACATTTGAAGAAGCACCTAAGTCAACTAGACAATTGTGCAAGTTCCTGTTATAAATTTCAAATGTTAACAAGAAAGGTGGGACAAACGTTTGAGGTTTCTTATCTGTTGTTGTTGCATTCAGATCAGGTTTCTAGATATTTCCCATACTTCCTTTACCTTCACTGGGATTTGGGCTTGGGTTTAACATGAGTGTGCTATCCTCATCCAGGGCTTCTAACAACAAATCCTTTTGTTGAGGAATCCTACACAATTCCATCACCGAAATATTAGCCTTCAACTTCTTTAGGTCTTCTACCACATTATAGTCTAGCTTTGTTATTTAACGAGTCGGGAACTTTAGTCCAGAATGGAGTGGTGTGGTCTGTTGAGCTAGGGAAGAGGATTTTACAGATTTCTTAGGTGCTTGCACAATGACACGCTGATTTCGCATGACAGGGGTCTTACTCCTAGTTTGGGCTGCCAATACTTATGGGAATTCCTTGCCTTCTATGGGAGTTTCAAAAGATGAGGTATGACTGACATCCCATAGAAACATGGATGTTTGTTCGAGAGATTCCCTTTCCTCATTCTCCGTGGTGCTCACAGTATAATCATCTGGTTGTTCAGTTACAGTGCAACCGTCCAAGAACTTATTTGCCAACAAATTCATGGCATTTACCCATTGAGGACAATCCCTCTCTGAATGATGTTCTTTATGGTAGTTGTAGTATGAATCTAAGGCCACCTCTCCCAAGTCAATGTTCAAGTTAGAAGGAGGAGGTTCTAAATCCTTAAATGGTGGATTTTTCCTAAAGAAGGGTTTGTAAGGTATAGGGTTTGATGTTCCTTCACCTGTGTTTCTCTTCATGACTGCAATTTCTTTGGACAACTTCTTAACCATCCTTTGTAAGCTCTCCATATATGTATTGTCCTTTTCAATGTGTTGTTCAGCTTGTTCACCAGGATGCCTTATCAATAGAAGTCCATGTTTGGGTGTGTGTGATGTTTCTTTCTTTGATAAAGAGATCTGGATGTCTTTGCAACCTTTCGTTTGAAACTCAATAATTTTTGCCTCCTAAAAGTTTTTGGCCAGATTTAGTTTAGCGGCCCTCTTTACGAACATGGAAATAGATGTTGGTAATGCATTAGTGTACACTTCAATTTGTAGTTCTTGAGCGAGCCTGGCATCTGTTTGAAATTTGTTGAGGATAGTTGTGAAATGTTGGGTTAAGTCCTTGACTTTCTCCTTGGGGCCCATGGTGGCAACAAAAAGTTGGGCCATCAGGGTCCCGATAGTTGTTTCTTCAGTAAATTTATCAAGGAAATATTTTTGTAACTTCGTCCAACTATTAGTAGAACCAATTAGGATATTGAAATACCATGTTGAAGCCGAGTTCTCAAACATGTAGGGGAACAACCTGTATACTACGTCTTCATCTTCGACATTCATTAACCTGGGTCCTTATTGCTAGTATGAATTTTTTGATATGATCTTTGGGTAGGCCAGAGGTTTCAGGGTAAAATTTTGGAAGAATTTTTTCTGGGGGCCTAGGAAAATTATGTAACCTACCTGGTAAGGCTAGGGCATCCTTGTCCAGCCATCGCTGCTTGTTTACTGGCTAGTCATTAACTTTTGGGACCTCCTCGTTGTTGTCTCCCATGCTATCAGACTCGATGTCCGAGTTTTATGAATTGGAACTTTCTCCTCTAGACTATGAATCCTCTACGTCAGAATAAGTACTTGTGGGTGGGGTTACAAGAGGAGTCTTAATAATGAAACTGAGGGGTTGGTCAATTTCATTAAGGGTGAAATATACCAGATCTTCAACCATATGAACAAAGGTATGGTCTGGAGTGTCAACCATCGATCTAGTAGTTTGCTTTCTGCGAGGAAGAAACAGAGTTAATGATAATCCTTCGATTTGTCAAGCATAATCCCTAGTAATCCTTCTAAATGTGTTGAATTCATCACGAGGGATTGCGTAGGGTATTTATGGGTGAAGGTGTGAACCCTCTTCATCTTGTAGTGACTCACTTGTGGTTGGGGTACCTTCATTATTAGGGTTATTTTGGATAGGACTAGCCATGCATGTGGGTTGTTTTGAAATTATACTCTATCTGATATAAGTTTTTGTTCAGAGAACTGTTGCAGCTATCCATGCACTCCTTAGCCCTCCTTGTAGTGCCAATTATGTTGAGGGATTAGAATTCCCCTTGACTCAACAATGGGAATTGTACCCGCCAATGAGGCCCAATTAGACTCTTCAACTTTTACTAGTAGAAAAATTCTCTAGATCAATGATCCAACAAGTTTCGATGGGTTGTAACAGTGATATATATATATATATATATGAACCTTTCAAATATTTCCTCCTATTAAAGCAATTCTCTTTTGGGTTCTTTTATCCTATTTTTAATAACGTATTGAAAGACAAGCAATAATAACGGAAAAATGATCTATCTGGGAGAAGACCGGGACTTCAGATAACCTTTTTTCCCCGGTATGCAAACAACAACTATGTCAAGTTCAGATTAGCAATAATACCATCACTTTGTCAGACCATTAGATATCATTTGAGAGAACGTTTGAAAAACGAGTACGCATGCAATATAATAGAGTCTAGAAAATATTTTCACCGCACCTTACCACACATCACATGTTAAACATTGTCAATTTACTTTCATCAATTTGAAATAAAGAACTGTAAAGCATTCTAAGATAACTTAAGAAATAATCATAACAGATCTTACTCAATACATCAAAAAATATCGAGTTGACAATGGAAACAATCCAAAGTTTCAATCACATTCGCGCTTTAGATGAAAACACTTTTGGTTCTACGCGAAACTTCTGAATTCAGTAATATTTGTTCAAGAAATAGTCCTCTTACAATATAAAATCCTCTTTTCTATGCAAAAACCATCACCCCTAATACATGGTCGATGTCTTTATTTATAAAAGTAATTTATCTAAAAACAACTACTATGTTGAGTCTTATCAAGTAAACAAAAGCAAAGTGGACTTAATCCATGTGTCCTTCGCTTGTTATCTGTAGTTTTCTTGATGTTCCAATGCAACAGATTGTTCCTCTCATATTCTGACCATTGGAAAAAGAGTTATTCGCATGTGTTGGCACACGGAAACTTGTGTTGGTCCATTGGTGCGCTAAGGATCTCTTTCATCTCCACCACACATTTCTTGTATTTATCCAACTTGGCACTTAGCCACTGCAAAATTGTCGATGCTCTGATCAGGGACTTCATGAACTTCTTCATCTTTCCTGGGACAAGGGTGGAAATCTGTGAAATTTCTACTTCAATCACTTGGTCCAGTTAACTATGTTTCCTGATTATGTCACTCAAGTCTGTGAAGTCCTCCAGTTGGTCAAACTCTGGTAGATGGATATCTCTCATTTCATTATTTATTTTCTCCCAACTCTTCACACATTCTTCCCATATTTCTTGCATTTTCTAATGAGGTTCTGGTACCATTTGCGTCCAGTGTTCTGCTTCCCTATGTATTCTGGTGATACTATATTATGTGAGTACCTAAATAACATGTTATGTTGTGTCTCGACCCATCTGCACTTCTTTGATGTACTCAATCTGCTCCAAAGCTTTATATGCCTTTTCATACCATCGTCGCATATCTTTGTAGGTCACCAATCCCATAAGAGTGTCTTCCTAGTAATCTGTTATCCGGGCTGTGAAAATATCTCTTTCTTATTTGAATCGACTATACGCCTCCATGAAATCACCTTTAAGAAGTATTATTTCTTGAGTGGTGTCCTGATAATACTTCGCTTGATGTGAAAGATTCTCTAACTCCTTTCTCATGGCAGTAGCTTCTCATTCATCACTTTTCGCTCTATCTAGGGTGGCATCAGTTATAGCCATCCCAGCTCCAAGCAACTCACTCACCTTGGTATTTTTCGTATCAGATGAAGTTTCTTCTGTGGTTACGAACACAGAACTATCTAAAGTGAACCTCCTTCTTTTGACAGTTCTTTTCTTTACCACCTTTCTTTTCTTGTCATAAGAGATAACTTGCACATCAACAACCTCATCAACAGGTTCAAGAATTTGTTGATCTCCCCAATATAGGGTATTTCCCAAGCTCCGTGACGTATAGAAATGTTTCGTAACATGTCCTTCCCTTTTTCCATGGTATGTATTTGACTGCTACCTTATTTTTTTAATGTCTTCTCTTGTCTAGAAGTTATAGGTGATTGTTTTGTATTGCTCGTTGTATGTCTCAATTCATTAGAGGGAATGTCCCTGTGAGTTTTGGTGATGAGGATCTTTGTTGGTAAATTCTAGGTGGGTGTGTTACTATCTGAGGTGGGTAATTGGATGGCAAGCCTAGAATCACTGTATTGTCTATTGATGGGACATTGCTTTATTATTGTTCATACCCCCCTTCTTGTTCTTCTTCATTGTCACCCTTTTCAATGTTTCCATCACCCCTTTCTTCTCTGAATGTAATTTATGCATTAGGTTGTTCATTACCAACATTCCCATCATTACGAGGTGACCTTGCTTGATCTAAAGGTTGAGTTTCTAGTTCTCAGAAAGTCACTCTATAATGGGTGGTTTCAATTGCTATGTCTCTTCTTTCTGGATTCTGTAATGGTCCTTATAAGGCCGAGGCAAACATTTCTCCCGACGCTTCCTCATAAGTGATACGTACTAGGGCTATGTAAGATGTTTTTTACGCTTCATCATCATCATATATGGTTATTAAATCGATAAGGACCGGGGGTATACCTGTTTTGGATGGTGTCCTTGATGATATTTATGGTTTTATAACTATTTTAGGTTTCTCCACTTGGGTTTGTAGTGAACTTGGGTCGTCCTGATGATCCTCTCTGGTGGAGCTACTTCAATGGTATTTGGCTCGGTTTCATGAGTTTATGTCTCAACTAGGACAACCTTGGAGGTCCTAAAGCTCAAAGAAAAGGGGTTTGTCTCATCGTTTGCATAACCCTTTATGCCTCAGCTAGGAGCATTGTTCCTATTCTTGCTGACTCTACTAATTCCACTGCTCTAACTTCATCTCGTGCTCTAATAACTGCCTCTATTGTATGCACTACAATTGCAAATTTTTCTTGCACTGACATAGCCTTAAACTTGGTAATTTTTGGGTTTGCTTTTCTTTGAAGATCCTCTTCCCAGTCTTGAGCATATTTCGTGAAGAGCTCATCTTCTTAAATGGCATGGGTGTAAGAACAATATGACACCACTTGCCTTGCGTGCTAGGGTACTATCCCTTTGGGATCATGTTTACGAAATTGACCTGTAGGGAACCTGTATTCCAAATGGCTCGGGGCTTCTTGCTTGGCAGGCATCGTGTCTTTGACTACATAATATCCAATATGGAAACTGTAGGGTATAAAGTCCCTCTTCTTTTCCTTCACCAAAGAGGCACCCATAACTCCAAAAACCCTTATATAAGTGCTCTTCTCTTCGAGATTCCAATGACCTACTTTGTATCTCATTTTCTTTGTTTCTTCTGAAAGTCTTGGACAATTCTGTCTAAAAATAATAAAATGTATCTTAGCTATGAACTCATCACATATCATAGTGTAAAATTTCTTATACCTTTTTTCCCATAGGATGCTAAAATACACATGTATAGGTAGCTCCACCATATGCCCGCTTAGATTCATACATGGGAAAACATTTCTCGCTTGGATTACATCCAACAAGAAAGATGCCATAAAAAAGGATGGTGTTTCACCTTCTTTTGTTTTATGAGCCTGTTGAATAGTGATGCTCAATTGCTTTGAAATAATGCCCCCCCCAGTTGAAACTACTTCCATAAATCGCGACTCTATATGCCAGGGGCATCCAAGCTTCTAAAAATCTTGAACAATCCTTTTCTCCATACAATCGACAGATCAACGCCATTAAGTACATGAATGGTTCCCTAAGATTTGTTATGATATACTAGTGAGTGGTCCTGTTTAATAATTTATTGTCCTCCCTCCACCAAGAGGCTAATAATTGGCTGGTATTATGATGTTCATAGAACTTAACCACAAAATCAATATTTAGCCTTTCTTCCGGGTCTTTGAGCTTGTAATACTTTTGCACCTCTACCGGGAGAAATATACCAACGCATTCCCCTTCCACATTATTGATTACACATTTCTCAGTGTCTGTATGGTCAATTATCCATCCTAAGGTCTCTATGCAAGGAAAAACAGGATTTCGACATGCCACCCTATGTAAGGACGATTGTCTGATATTTGGAAAAACTTGGTCATCTAGTTCCTTGACCCCTGGAACACTATGAGGCATAAAGTCCAGAAAATATTATTGATGAATTTTGTTATAGAGATCACCCAAAGTGGAAGGAGTACCTTAGATACAGTTCATGTCTCTGTATCTCCGAAATCTGGTGGCTGAACAAACTTCTTCTTGGTCAAGATTCGAATCATGGGTTCTACTTTCAGTGCAAATTCCAACTCTCTTGTAACCACTGGACTCGATCCTTTACCAACTTTTGATTCTTTCCCTTTGGGTGTCCTTGGTGATCTCTTGGTCACTGACCTTCGAGGAGGCATATTTCCTGCATGAGAACGCCACCATGAGTCGCAAGCAATTATAAGAGATAACGAAAATTTTGGCAATGTATGACACTTAAAAAATTCATAGCGGAATTTAACGCTTACCTTTCTTGCAGATAAACCTGGTCTTACTAGTGTTTCCACGAACCGGTGCGGGGACAGGCTCCTTGGTGGATTTTTTCTCTCATCCTCTTGATCGAAAGGCAAGTTTCTTGAACAAAATGTGAAATTGGGAAAGAAATGGTATTACAGATTCAAATATCTAGATCCCACAATCTTACCTTGTCGTGTCTAGTATTTAATTAGAGGGAGTACAACATGATCTTTGCAATCTTTAGAAATCAAAACAAGATCCGCGCCACGCTTGGGAGTTAAATTTTTGCGAGTTGACAACGTGGAGGCCTGTTGTTTCTAGTTCATCGACGATTTCAAGTTTTGAATTTATCGGTGTGTAATATCAGAGATCGAGAGAATTCATTAAGTGTCATTTGCCTTTGACAGAATTTTGCCAACGTCGATGATAGTTTAACACAGGATCCTTAAACAATTTATTCGTGTATCGTGGGTTTCGAGGGGAATGACACGAAAAGAAAAACCAACATTTTGTGTTCATTGGTGACCCTAGCCTTTGACTTGACAGTTTTGGAATTGTTTCAAACCTCGTGGTAATCCTCTACACAAGTTATTTTAGATATAATCTTCGTTCGACAATTAGATCTGTGTTTAAACAGATGGACGATTTCGATTCGCCTAGAAAGGAAATGAACGGTCCAGATCCCTTCGTAGTATCAGCGTCGGAGAAAACATTTATGTTAAGTGCTTTATTATGTTAAAAATTGTCAATGGCCAATGTGTGCATTGACATCGGTGGTTCACTTTAACCTTTACGCTCTTCTTCTATTGGTAGAAAAATCTAACGTTGGCCTTCATTACTGTACAAGATGATGTAGATGTGATGACGTGGAATCTAAGTTTTAAAGGATGACGTTTAAGTTGTTGTGACGGTATGGGTAGCCTACGTGGCATGTGACGTGACAAGTGCGAAAGGTGACACGGTCAACCTAGTCATCGAAACAAAGACTACTTGGTGGTAAACATTAATGGTTGAGTTTTGCCCTTATACCTGATCGACGACCAAAATTGATTTCTTGGTTATCATAATTCATTGACATCAGGATAACTCTACCTTTTTGTGCTTGAATTACATGGATTTTTGCCAACGCCTATGGTCTATCAACGATCAGTGGAATACTTTGACTCCTGGAAACGCTAACACGTTATGCTAATGACCGATGGGTTATTGGCGATCGGTGAAATTTGTTCCACTTCAAAAATGTGCACAACTTTCCCTCGATCTCGATTATAGACACTTCTTTTAGACTTCTTTTTCTCCATCCCTCGATGAGTTTATCAACAGTTCTTGGAAAAGGTTACGACTTACTTGTTTTTTTTCAATTCTTTCTTTTGTTTTTTTGTATTTTCTTGAGATTTTAAATGCAAAGAAAACAAAAGAGAAAAATGCATAAATTTTACAAAGAATAAATATGCAACCTATGTAAAACCAAAAGAAGAAGGTGTAAAATAGCCAAAAGAAGAAGGTGTAAAATAATCAAAAGAAAAAGTGGTTCCCAAAAATTGAAAATTTTAAGGGTTTGTTGAGGACTCAACCCCTAGAGGACAATGGATCGGACGAAACCGTACATGTAATATCACCAACTTGTTGGATGAATTGTCGACTTGCCCTGAAGAAATTGATCGATGCGAATATGCATTAATGGGTATGGGCATCAACCAGTGAATTGTATGTCGATTTAGGGTGACTGAAGGTTGTATTTCAATATACTCATTATTCATTTACTTTTTGCACAAAGTTGAAAGCCCCACAGAGAAGCAAAGACAAAGTCCGTCCAACACACAACAAGAATATATAGAAACATCGAAGAAGTTGACAACACCGCCCTATTCGACGAATTTGCCATGCCTTTCGACATTGATCCGACATAATTGTTCAGCGGGAAAGCAATGAAAGTGGTGCTTATATTTTGGATGATTCATTCGATCAAATTTAATTTTGTCTCTCATACTATCACCATGTTCCCAATGCAAATGTCCTCTCTGTATGCGTCTGCATAGTTTGGAAGTTGTTGATAGGTGAACGTGACCACAAAGAAATTGGCCGGGTCGACGTAGTGAAGGTGACTAACTCAAAGTTTGTTGCAATAAATGTTGAAGTTGACCTGTGAATTTGTTTTTTCGACGCCGATTTGAATTGTGGAATTTGCAAGGAACAAACTCTTCATCGTATCACATAGTTGTATGGTTTGTTCATGCAAGTCGACATATGACCATCCTTTGTTATGGATGAATGGTTGATTATCACCTCGGTAGGTTCACGTTCGCATGAAAAAGGAATTATAAAGCTGAGGGTGGCCACAACTGAAAATAACAAAGAAGCGACTAAGTGGGCATCGTCCATTAAAGAATACATTGCATTGTCGACATATTTGCTAAAGTATGGTTTGACAGTCGGTCGGATCGACTGACTTTTAGGGGCTTGACGACAACATAGAAGTTATTATGGAACAAAAAAGTGTGCACATGTATATCATCGATGGAGTAAATGAAGACATTATTAAATGAGTGAAATTGGTTTAACATGCATCAACTTGGGTGACCTTGAAAAACTGAGCGTCGGATGTTATTTCGAAGGCACCTTTTCATTATGTGACCTTCAATGCTCTTTATAATGTTTATAAAAGTAAGGAGAGTCAGTAAAAGTACATGGAGTAACTTGCATGCACAAAAATAGTTTCATAAAGGATAATTTTAGTCAAGTATAGTCGACTTAGTTGAGTCATGCTCTAGTTCAAAAAGAAAAATATAGTTGATTATTTCATTGTGTCAAATACGAGTTGAAGTAGAAGTCGGTTTTTTGCCGACGACATTTGACACCCAATCGAAAACATGAAGTCAAGCCATACACAGGGAAATTGTTTTGTATTTTACTAAAATTAGAGAGTCATATTTGAGTCGTAGAAAAATTATCCTTCATGAAAATTTAATTTGCAGACTCCATACATTCCCAGATATATTATGAGTAACAAAGCAATGACTAAGCACTTGAATAAAATATTGAGAACTTACATAAAGCATTCACGATGAGCACCAGTCAAAGGCATCCAAGAGAGACATATTTTCACATACACACACATGAGAGCTTAAAGAAAAGATGATGACAAGAACATTGAACTAATTGAGCCCCTTGATACAACAGTTGCAGAATACCTATGGGTTGTGACAATAAAAGAATGGTATGAGTGATTGATGGCACAAACCCTCATAGATTCCATATAAACAACCCTTTGAGAGTGACAGCTTGGCAATAATGTGTGAGCAGTCTAGGTTTGAATTGATCGACCGACTTGGAAATAAAAACAACTTCAACACCTCCTGAAAAATATCAAAGTTGATAGAGGGAAGCAAAACATGGAGATCGAAGAGATGGGATATGTCACTCAGATATAGTGGAGATTAGTCACAATAAACCTCGTATATGTGTGTCTCCCTATCCAGCTGGCGACTATTGCAACTGAGTTACCTATGCAGTCCGGTATGCATGGGTGATACACAATAAGGATACTTTTGTAGCAATAGAGACTCATGACATTGTTGCATGCTTGCTTAGGACGAGGAAGGATTTGAGTGTGGGAGAGATGTTGAGGGGGTCTCTTAGGCCCTAATAGTCATTACATATGTACAAATGAATATATATAAGAAAGTGGATAAAGTCAAGTAAGAATATATGTAATAAATGGTAAATGTAGGATTAGTTGGAGAGGGTACAACTGCTCCAACCATTTACCCATTGTATAAATAACCTTAAAGATGGAATACAAAGATGGTTAGATATCCTTCCCGATACTTCTCTCTTTCTTGAGTATGTGTCTCTACATTCCAGTGTAGTTTCTCTCTTGAGTGCTTGTGTAATCTAGAAGATTACAACAAGGTGCATTAAATGAGTGCGGAAATTAGGCCAATGCGCTAGTCGGAAAAAAAATTGGGGCAGTTGTGAGCTAGTTTCTAAGGTAGAATCAAATGGTTTACATTTGTAATTATATATAGACATGGTACATAAACAAACAATACTCAAAAACTCCAAAAATCTCAATGGTGAGAGGGGTAGGGGGTACTAAACAAACACCCATAACTAGGGAAGAAGAAATAGTTATTTTCCTCAATTGGTTTCCCAATATGTTGGGTATAAATTGTAGCAAGGGTGTACAAAATATATTAATCTAATGGCACTATATTATGTACAAACAAAAATAAAAGCAGAATATTAAAACCAAGTACTAAAGTGGCTTTATAGAGCTTCAAACCCTAGTCTATTCACAAGAAAATAAAGAAACTAAAAAAAATTATTGCAATAGACATACATAAACAACTTGAAAGAATGCAAAGATTATTTACATAACCAATAGAAAGACAAAGAATGGACCTAGGGAGTAGACTTGTTGTAGGTGTGGCTCCAAATCCTCCTCCTTGGGATGGTACTTTACTTCCTTGATGTGTGTATATCCCCTCTTCGGTTGATTGAGCAAGTAGCATGAAAATCCAAAGCACTATCAAGAGGAAGGAGTCCTCAAGATCTTTGGTGCAAATTTGGAAACATGTACCTACTATTGATGGATGGATGGATGGATGGAGAGACCTCAAGCCTTTATTTATAAGAAAAATATAGGTTCAACCCCCTTGACATGGTCATAAAAACTAGTGGTTAATTGACCATATCAAAGTTAAGAATAGTAATTAGGGTTTAGGAATTTCCACTTATAACTATTTTCCCTTTTTGGAAAATTAGTGGCTGAAAACAATCAAAATTTTGATTTTTACGAGACAATGCATTTTTGGGGGGTATTTTTTGTACTAGTAGTGCACTTGTTATGGGTAAAAAGTGTGCTAACCCTAATGGGTCAAAATCCATGTTTGTCTCAAAAGTTTCCAAAGGTCTAGTGAAGGTGAAAAATGATGTGAAATCGGTGGAAAACATGTTGTTTGATGGTGTATTTTAGTGAACTTGTGTAAATGTCACAAGTGAACAATTTTTAGGTGATAACAAGCTCCATTAAAGGCATGTTTCTAAAGGAGGTCATGGGATCCATTCTCATTGAATCTAGTGGGGTTACTAGCTACAAATTGCGACTAGTAGTGGAATAGTCTAATTCCATCTGAAAATTCTAGGGAATGAGGGTGGATTCCATGAGGTTTTCCTTGGAATGAACAAATATAAACCATGCACCTAACCACACATGTAACACACATAGTAAACCCATGCATGCCTATCCCATGCACACGTATTAACCCATGTATATAAGTAACAAACATAAGAGTCATACTCACATACATGCGTGTTGCACCTAACATAATTGATGTACACATGTCTCACACACTCACTCACATGAGAAACACACTTATCATGAGTAATTCACTTAACATATGCACACAATCACACATCTAACCCATGAAACTATTCCTTACACATCCTCCACATGGTTTACCCTTGTACCTAATCCATGTACATAAACAACACATTCATGCACATGATAAAATGCACCTAACATAAGTGATGCACCTTATAAAATAGGCACCCACCCAGACACGTAATTAGAAACATACCTAATATCAACTATGCACATACCCATGTACCTAACCCACACATGTAATCGCAATAATAAATGGCTCATGCACCTATTTTGTGTATATAAGTAACACATGTAACTTATGCATCTACCCACACATCCATGCACATATGCAACACACTTAATAAAAAGTGATGCCCTTAACCTATATTGTGCCTACTCACACATATAGCCCATACACCTAATCCACACATGTAATCTATGCATATAACCAATGTATATAACTGATGCACATAAGCAACACATTTGCATACACAAGCGATGCACCTAACATAAGCAACGCTCCTATCTTATATACATTATTCCATAGTACACCTAATGTCGCACACACATAAGCAACACACTTAACATGAAAAATGCACATAGCCTACACCTAACCAAAAATCTAACCTATACACCTAACCCTGTATAACCTTAAGATGATTCTTATAGTTTGAACACCCTAACCCCTGAATCCTTATCCTTAAATAGTAACCCCTTAAGGTTAATTTCCAAACCCTAAACACTAACCCCTTAGTGTAAGTTTCCAAACCCTAAACACTAACCCCTAAACCTTACCCCAAAATGCTAACCCCTTAGGGTTAAATTTCAAACCCTAGACACTAACCCTTAAACCCCAATCCTTAAACTTGATACACAATAGACTTCAAAAGGACCAAAGTGGAGTTCGCTACAATGACATGACATGATTGTTTCATGGAGCCCATATGATTCTAGCGTGGGAAAAGATGAAGAAGAGGCAAATAAAAATACCATTGATATGTTAAAATGATGCACATGGGGGAACAACTCAAGAATGGATGCACACATGATGCTAAAAAGATGCTAATTTGATGCAAATTAGTATACCGAGATTCACAAATTGTCACAAACATATGTAATATTGGGCACAACCAATATGCTAAGTAAATGAAAGTTAGTATAAAATTGATGTAGAAGAAGACATATATAGACACATGATTTGTCACCAATAAGACACAATAAAGACAACAAGATGACACTAGGTAGTTGCAAAATAATTGAAATGGACACAAAAGTGTATGTGAATTAACACTCAAAGGATGTGAATGAGACTCAAAAGATATGGAAACTAGATGCAAAACAGAGTAGTGAGGGAGCTATAACAATTAAAAATTAATTAATTAATTCACAATTAATCAATCTTTCTTCTATACTCTCAACCCTATAAAATAACATAATTAGAATATTTTTTTGTAAAATTGGGGGTAAAATTAGTGCTAAATCATGGGTCGATGCTATATCAGATGCCACTAGCACCAATTTTAACTTCTATCGTAATTTTTCATTAAAAAAATGCATAAATTGACACTAAGCCAAGAGTTATGGCTGGTGATACCAATGTGGACTTTAAAGCTGACTAATAAAAGCAACATTCAAGTTGTCACTACATTAGGTGCAAACATCGATACCAAACTCAATGTAATTTGTGTCGATTTTATTGTTAGTTTGTGAAAAAACACTAACTTTTCATCCAAAATGCCAAAAAATACACTAATGGAAGCAAAAGGAAAGGAAAAAAACTAAGCTAATGATAATTTTGTTATAATATTTAGAATACCATTCATTTTAAGCAATCTTACACTATAATAGGCAAATACTAACTCTGTTTAAATTCAAAAACCCTTAGTGCGGTGTAAATCTCTCTAATCTATCCATGTCCAAAAGATCCCACCGAATGAAAGGACTCTTCTTACTTAGCCTTCTGGCAATAAAACATGGAATGTCAAAAATGTGTTTTCCCTCAGCCTTCCATGTCTATATATGCTAGAAAGGAAGATTTCATTTTATCTTGCTCCCTAAAAGGTATCATGAGATCCATCATTTCATTTCAATAGTGGAGGAGAGTTGATCATCACAACCTATGAATTTTCGAGTATTTGTGGCAATCATTCAAAATGGAGCGTGTTTCCTTCATTAAATCATAGTCTAAACGTTCTAAGTTTTGGCTCTTTTCCAATGATATTATCCGTTAGATTTTGGATATGCATATTTGAGTGGTTAATTCTGTATAATCTGAGTGCCCTAGGGGTTTTTCACGATGTTGAATCCATTTATGCAATCATAAATGCAATTTAAACAATAGAAAATTGCGATTTCTCCTAGATTTATATCATCGGATTCCGGTGAAAAATACCAAAACGTAGAACATTTAAACAATACCCTTCAATAATATCTTCTCACTCAACCCTAGAATACATGCTCTCATGCCATAAAGCCATGTGTTTAAATCACATTTTTGCAAATGGTGCTCTTTCATGAATTTATTGCCAATATAACATGTAGTTCTTAACTTTATGATTTTCATTGACACCTATTTTGTTTGTCCTTCTAAAATATAATTAAGTAATATCTCAATCTTGTAACATATGATTATAGGGGCATGTTGTGCATATAACCTATTGCTGCATATACATGCAAGTCTTGAAACTTAAGGTTATGGGGTAAGTTAGATCCATAATGATATATGCTTTAGCGCATTCATGGTTTGCGATAAGCCCATTCTTAATTCTTCATGCAACGAAAAAACATATCCCCTTTAGTTTTCATCACATTCCCTACACACATGATTAACTCCCGCCTCTAGATACAATTGCCTTTTTAATTTTTTTTGTGACCTACAATTAATATCGATCTTATTTATACTAACATTTGATCTTCATGGTACCTCCAACATATCGATATGCATTTTATTATTTCATCCAAATTCTTGATTTTTTTGCTATGTTATCAAAATCACACAACTCAATCAACTAATGCACCCACTATTTCCAATGATCAAAGTCAACCAAGTTTATGCCATCGTTATAAATAATTAACTGATTGCTAGTAATCATGAGAATTTGTTCCCTTTGGTTGAGTTTGCAACAACCTAATTAATTGCAATCTTATCTCTTTGATTGGATAAATACATCTAATTTCACATGTAAAAGACTATGAAATTTTGAGTTATAATCACTTAACACATTGAGCTCTCTACAACCATGGCTCTAACTTAAGTCACAATAATTACTTTATATTGGCATAGATTAATCTTAATTTTATATCTATCAAGCATTGAGAGGGATGAATGTTATAGCTATATTTGCTACTCTACGGACACGTGGGGGACCCATTGAAGATATAAGACTGAGAGACACCTTTCTCCCTTGGATTTTACAACTTTTGAGGAATGTTGCACTCTAATTTCCTAACGGAGTGCGACGGGGCGCATGATGTACCATTGACATCATGTGACCAGTCGCAAGCTGCATCACTATAGCCCACGACTTAGATGATGACGCAAAACCTCCCTCCCTCATTCTCTCTCTCTCTCTGAAGGACCCATGGCTAGGTTTTTGCTTTTTGATGCCTCCTCAACTTTGCTTGGAATCTTTGAGACTAGTTCAATTTGACTTGCTTAACTTGCCTGTGCATAACATTCTCATATTAATTCCATTTCTTTAATGCAATATAACATTGGAAAGATCTTAATGAGATCTACAACAATTGAGGGACCAATAATTAGTTGACATCCTATAGGTTCTGTGTCATGTATCTTGAAAGTAAGTCGACTCATAAGGTCTTTGAATCTCTGTGCACACTCCCACACAAATTCTCCAGCTATCTTTTGTTCTTTAAGTCATGAAATGGGCTCCAAAAGTTCACAACCTAAAATACCAAAACCCATAAATGGTCCCAACAAGTTCAAAATGACATAAAGAGTGAACAAACATTATAGTGTTCAATTTCAAATCACTTAATTGGCTTAAGTAACAACGATGCACTTTGTAGTTGGGTTTGAATATATCACAACATCATATTAGTGCATTCATTAATAAGAAAATACCAATTGTGCATTCTAAAATCACATCAAATTTCTACTGGGTCGAGTTTTACTTTACAAAATTTCACTAACCCATTATCATTGACATATCATGGTCAACTTGATTCTAGTACTTATACACGACACAACTCATAATTTTAATGAATTAAAAGAAGGAATGCAACTAGGATTTTGATCCTAACCCTAACTCAAAACACATAGTTTAAAATAGAAAAGGTTTGTAAATTCTTTCATATGACATAGTTATATACAGTCACAACTTACAGTGTAACCATGCTTATCCCACAACTTTTTCTTAAGAGATTATATAAACCCTACATCTCAAAATATGGCCTCGCTTTACCCATAAGCATTATAAATATCAAATTTGTTTACAAATTTTCAAACTCATGCATCCTTGCTCTCCCTACTTGTCATCACTCTTCGTTAACCTCGCTTTGGCTACTTTGAAGTGCAAAGTAAAACCTCTACGAAAAAGAGGAAGTCTTTTGTTGCTTTGTCGATTTCAAAAAAGCTTTTGACACTGTCCTTAGAGAGAAGCTTTAACATAGAATGGAGGAACTTGGGGTTCCTATGCACCTTAGAGCAGCCATCCATAGGCTATATGAGGAGGTTAAAGTCAAAATCAGAATGTCAACTGGTATCTCCAAAAGTTTTAGGAGTGATATAGGGGTCAAGCAAGGGTGCCCATTGTCCCCTACCCTTTTTGGTTTATATATAGACAAACTTGAAGAGTGGTTAAACTTGCAGGAGGGTGATGGTGCTCTTTTGGGCGAGTTTGTGATAAGGCTTCTCTTGTATGCATATGACCTTATTCTAATTGCTAAATCTGCTCCCGGGTTGCATGAACACTTAATTTCCCTTGAGCACTTTTGTAGTACAGCGGGGATGCAAGTCAATACTAGCAAGACGAAAGTGGTCGTTTTCTCTAGCAAAAGAAAAAAAAACATAATCAACATAAGTTCTACTTTGAAGGCAACACTCTTGATGAAGTGACAAATTACAAATACCTCATAATTGACTTCAACAAAAACCTAAGTTGGGAAGGTTGCAGAAAGAAAAGAACTTTGGGAGGTTGGAAAGCGTTCTATGCTTTCCAAAATAGGTGTAGAGAGGCAGAGTTATGGGATTGGAAGACCATGCAAACTCTTTTTGGGCTTTTAGTGATCCTGGTGGTTCTCTATGATTGTGAAGTGTGGGCCAACAATACATCTGACTTACAATGGAAGCAAATTGAGAAGATTAAAAAACGCTTGATTACAAACAAGTTTTAAATTAAAAGTTTAGTTCCTTATGACATCATGCTGAGTGAAATGGTGGCTACTCCTATTGAAGGAATTGCTATGGTGTGTCTCATAAGATATCTAAAAAAAACTGAGCAAATGGAAGATGGTCGGTGGCCTAAGGTCGTCTTCAATGACATATTGTGCAAAAGAAAGAAGACTTGGATGCGACAAAATATTAAATGGCTTAGTAAATGGGATATTCACTTGAACAGGTGCCCTACAAATAGTAAAGAGATAAAGGCTTTTGTTATTGATAGGTTCCACAAGCGATCCTGGGATAAAGGGCTAGGGAGAAAGAAAAAATATTACATTGAAGAGTTTAACAACACTTACAACCACCATCAAAAAGCGTACATAGGGGTCAATATATCTTGGAGAGCCAAAATGCTTATTGCCCAATTAAGAACTAATTCCCATCAACTCCGTTGTGAAACCGAGCATTGGAAAAGACCAAAGGAAGCTTGGGAAGAAAGGGTGTGTATGTTCTGCAACTCTGGAAAAGTGGAAACAAAAAAAACATTTCATTTTAGAGTGTGAAGCTTTCAAAGACAGTAGGGACAATTATGTGAGTATTTTAAGAGCTAACTCTTGGAATAATTTATTCAGCGAGGAGACTGTGGAGAAAGTGAGAGAACTCATCATCATGCTGAAGAGGAAAATCACTGAAATGCAGAAATCAGTATATGAGGCGGTCTGTCCAATAGACGATTATTAACCTCGTGGACTTTAAAATTTTTTCTTCTTCTATGTTTTAACACGAAATATTCAAGTACTTCGACTTTCACCCGTGATGATTTTTTATCATAATATTTTTAAAATTTCAATATTCTTAGAAGGTTGATTTGAGATTTCTCCACCACACTTGCTATATGCCGATCTGGGTATATGGAAAACATGACAATATAGGTAGTGTCTTACCCACAAACCGAAAAATGGATAGGGAAGGCGCGGAGAATATTGACAGAAACGCAGGAGCAGAAGCCATTGCTATTCCCGCAGAAAATAATAAGACCTCATGTGCGGAACAAGAACTGGGAAATGAAGTCTTGCTGCCTTCAAAAGCTCCTCCTGATCTAGTAATGGCGTTAGAGATCGTCGAGAAGGATGCCTGTGAGGTTGCTGGGAGCTTGACCTCCCTTCTGTCCTCCCTTCGCCTCGCTCTTTCTCAGGTACTTTCTTTATTTCTTCACCGCTGAATTCATATTCAATAAGATAATATGTTATTCATGGCCTGAAACATACAGCTATACACCAAGATAAATGTGTAATTATCAGTAGAATGTAATTAAGGCAGAGTAAGGGTACCCGGTATTATATATAGGTAGGCTAATTCTCATTAGTTTCAGTCGATTTAAAGCATAATTTTGAAACCCAAATGCCGGGTAATCAAATAACAAATAGAATCAAGGCCGTAAAATGCAAAAATACTAGCCAGGTCATTAAATCAAAACAAATTACATCAAAACGAGAGATCATGTATACAGTAATCCTTCAATACATGGAATAAGGAAACGCTGCAGGCAATGCCAAGTGCTTATATTCGGGTTTACAAACCCTCCAAGACATGTTGTCATGTTCATATGATCAATAGGATTTAACTACCATCTCCGAGATTGGGTGGAAGTTCCAACGCCCTTGACAGACAGCATACAAATGTGGTAAAAGGATAAAGAATAAAGTATCCTATTGACGTCTACTTAAACCAATATGGCTTGTTGCACACGACACATGTTAAGCCCTCTTTGGGAGGTCCAACACCTTCCCTCATGCACATGAGGGTTCTACACCCACTGGGGTTTGAACCTGAGCTGTTTTCATGGTGGTGCTCCATTCCAACCACTAAACCACAACTCGTCAAATCTCAATGGACAAGGACAAGGCCGGGTGCAAGTGCTTAGAGCCCACTTCCTTAACAAACGGGTCATTTAAAAAAAAAAATTGCTGCAGGCAAAATGTTAGATATGGTTAATTACCTTTTGAACTGACTGTAGTGTTACTGCCCAAAATTTCACCTAGGAGGAAAAGTCCTAACCTCAACGCGAGAGCCTAGAGGCAACTCTTAGGTAAGCCACACACTCTCACCTCGGTGGCTTTGCCCCATTCTTCAGACTCAAGGAAAGGAAACTACACATTCTCACCTTGGTGGCTTTGCCCCATTCTTCAGACTCAAGGAAAGGAAACTATCCTAGTCTAGGGGGGAATCCCTATGGTCAATCTAGCCAATCTCGACATAGCAGTGAGAGGTCAATTAGCTTAGGTTGATTACTCAAGTGATTAAACGATCAATCAAATTGTCCTTAAAATGATGGGAAGATAGTGAGACAGTGTGCAAATGAATTGTTGGATTAATCCCAAAGTGTGAATGTGGATCACATATGCCAAATGTCACATAGAATTTCCAAGTTCAAGAATTATTATCAGTAGCTTAAACTTTAAACGTGAAGAGATATGTGGATTTAAGACATGACATCAAGAGTGATCTTGCTCCAAAGTTATCCCAAAAAATGCTGGAAAAATGAAATAAATTGTGACAAATGCAATGTGAAGAAATATTAGCTGATTCACTCAATCTGATCACAAGATAGCTCTCAAATGCTAAATTACAGATTTATACTTCAGAGAATATGTGAACCATTCATACGGTATTGAGCCAAGAGAGTCATCCACTTGACTGTGAGGTTTGTTTTAGGTTGCAGATTTCACTTTAAGATGTATCCAGAATTATAGAGACTTCTCATGAGCAAACATTTACATCAACAAATCAAATGCAATTGATAGCATCTTATGATCTGAATTTCATCAACACTGGGTATACCGTCAAAGTTTCTTGTTAACATTTCATTTCCAGAATTAAGATATTATTTCCAGATTGCAGATTTAGCAACTTTAGCAAATTGAACTCATGAAAATTCCATCATTTACTTATTCGTCCAAGAGAGATGATCAAGATTGAATTTACCAATTTGCTGTGAGGAGTTATTAGCAATCTATTTGCACTGAAAAACATGAGTTCAACAGACCAATCTCTAGTTTACTTAAATTTAAACTCAACCAGCCATGCGACATGAATACGACATTTATAATTTGTTTGGAAGTGCTGGAAATACATATCAGTGTTGATATCAGATCTGTGACAATTATTCCTTAGCGTTATGATCAGCATTTAATGCATCCATGTGTTTAGAATGTTTTAGCATGAGAGTTAGCAAACCATTTATCATGTGGTTGAAAGTGCAAGACAGTTTGCTATAACGAGCTCACTCATAAGTTTATTGTTTAATTATATGTTGATTATAATCACTATAATATCAAATTCAAGAAATAAACTCCCAACGTTAATGTTTGAGCAAGTATAAAAGAATGATATTAGACCACAACTTCCTTTTGGAATTGCCAGATCTGTATTATGACAACCATAACAAATTTAGCACGTGAATTCCTGCTAGCCAAACACAGCAAGAGCTGATACTGCCTGCTCTTTTATATATTTCCAGAATTAGCATCAAATCATATCACATCTTAGCATAAAAGAGAAATTGACAGTAAACCATGTTGAATTTACCCCGATATCTCACTCACTGATACTGCTGCCAATAATTTACTGAAACACATAAATTATACTAGCTGATATAATTCTGGAAATTATGCAATAAACAGAAAATTTGCAGCGGAAACATACAATAAACCAAGCATAAAAAAATTACATAGACACCAGAAGTACCCTGGAACCCCAGTGTGGGGAAAAACCAGCAAAGGAGGGGTTTTATTGAGCTTCTTGAGCAAGTTTTACAACAGCATTTACACACAGGAAAACTCAGAAAACTAAAACAGCAACTAAAGAAATTCTTACAGCACCAATTCTGCCCTGTTCTGGGAGCTGTACGGCCCTCCAAAACTCAGCCTAACAGGCCACTGTATGGCCCTCCAAAAATCAGCCTAACAGGCCACTGTACGGCCCAGTTGTCTTGGCTACTTATGGGTGCTATATGGCTGCCTTAGTGCACCCTTTTGGGTCTCTGAACAGCCCAGAAATCTCTGCTGTAGCTGCTGCTGTATAGTATGGCCCTGTACAGCCTATTAAACAACATGTACGGCCCTGAGAAGATGAGGAGTATCCCACTGCCCACTCTCAACAAATTCTGCCAGCTCCTTGCTGCCCTTGTTCTGCTCAAATAGCCCTCAAGTGCTCCTGAAGATGGCTGTTCTGTTCTGCTCAAACTCCTTAGCAAAACACAACCACTCTCCTTAGCTCCAGCTCCCTCCTTCAGCTCACTTGCTCAGCTCACAAATGAGAATGTGTTCTGTCCTTTCACCCTTAGCCTCTTTTTATCACCCTAGCAACTTCCCATCCTCTTTGACAAGTGTCCCAAGGCTTGGCCTCAATGGCTGAAAGTTGGGGTTGCTGGACCCCACTCTCCACTAGGAGGTGTGCTCCCCTTGATGAGGGCCCACACTCCACTAGTAGTCACCTAGAGGTGCGCCCTCCTTGGTCTAGGTCCCACAAACCACCCAACCACCTTCAAGGTGTGCCCTGTCTCCCTAGTCTCCACATTCCATTCAAAGAGAAATGCTGCAAGCCTAAACCTAAGGCTGAGATAAGAGAGGTTGATTTGGGTTAATTAAGGTGTCCCACAACTGGCCTAGCATAGTAGGCACAACTGAGACACCAAACCGAGCTAAAACTATCACTACTCCCTCTTAGCGAGGGAGGTGTCTCCTCCAGGATCAATCTCTGATCCAATCAAATCTGTTGCTGCTGCTCCCTCTGAACAGGAAGATCCACCCGCTACAAAACTGGCATAGTGGCTAGTTTTGTGACATGCAAAGCATTTCACTTTGCCCATGTCCCTGGAGCCTCTCGCTCCATTGCTCTTCTTTGCAGGAAGAGCCACATTCTCCTCCTCCTCACTCTTCGGCTGACTAGCCTGAGATGCATCCACTCGCAACTCCTCCTAGGTGAAGTCGGCCCACAACCTTTCCCAGTCAGGGAGTTTCTCCCGTGCAACCACCCCTCGGACAAACACGTCCCACTGCTTGGTGAAGCCATTCAGGGCTGTCCTCACCAGCTCGGTCTCAACTATGGTTTCTCCCATTGCTGCAAGTTCATCTCGAACCTGAGTGAACTTTGTGAGGTAAGCGACTACCGACTCTCCCTTGGCCATCTTCATGTTTCTCAATTTCTCTCTGAGCAACATTTTTGTGCTCTGGTTGTCAGACTATTATAGATTTACCAGGGCCTCCCACATTTCCCTTGTTGTCTTCTTGCTAGAAAAATGTGGAATGATGTGGTCCTTGACACCATCCACAAGTATCCTTCTGGCCTTGACATCCTTCTTGGCATGGGCAGCTAGTTGTACTGGATCAACTATCGCTGCTACTTTGCCTTCTGCAAGTTCCAAGGACAGAAATTTGAGGCTCCATCCAACCTGTCCTCCACCCTCAAGCCTGCACTGGCCATTTGAGTTTGCTGTCCTGTTTTCACTCACACGCTTCTGGTCTTCTGTCCACTTGCTGATTTACCCTTGCTGGTCTGCACAAAAAGTCACTTGGTTGTCTTGTACTTAGAGGTTAAGCTCTAATACCATGTTGAATTTACCTCTATATCTCAGTCACTGAGATTGCTACCAATAATTTCCTGAAACACATAAATTATACTAGCTGATATAATTCTGGAAATTATGTAGAAACCTATGGCTGAAATATAAAACAGAAAATTTGCAGCGGAAACATACAGTAAACCAAGCATAAAAAAATCACATAGACATCAGAAGTACCCTGGAACCCCCAATATGGGGAAAAACCAGCAAAGGAGGGGCTTTATTGAGCTTCTTGAGCAAGTTTTATAGCAACATTTACACACAGGAAAACTCAAAAAACTAAAACAACAACTACAAAAATTCTTACAACACTAATTATGCCCTATTCTGGGAGTTGTACGACTCTCCAAAACTCAGCCTAACAGGCCACTGTACGATCCGATTGTCTTGGCTACTTATGGGTGCTGTATGGCTGCCTTAGTGTGGCCTTTTGGGCCTTTGAACAACCCAGAAATCTCTGCTGTAGCTGCTGCTGTATAGTATGGCCCTGTATAGCCTATTAAACAACATGTACGGCCCTGAGAAGATGAGGAGTATTCCACTGCTCACTCTTAACAAATTCTGTCAGCTCCTTGCTGCCCTTGCTCTGCTCAAATAGCCCTTAAGCGCTCCTGAAGATGGCTGTTCTGTTCTGCTCAAACTCCTCAGCAAAACGCAACCACTCTCCTCAGCTCCAACTCCCTCCTTCAGCGCACTTGCTCAACTCACAAATGAAAATGTGTTCTGTCCTCTCACCCTCAGTCTCTTTTTATCTCCCTAGCAGCCTCCCATCCTCTTTGGCAAGTGTCCCAAGGCTTGGCCTCAATGGCTGAGAGTTGGGGTTGCTGGACCCCACTCTCCACTAGGAGGTGCACCCCCCTTGGTCAGGGACCCACACTCCACTAGTAGCCACCTAGAGGTGCGCCCTCCTTGGTCTAGGTCCCACAAACCACCCAGCTACCTTCGAGGTGCGCCCTCTCTCCCTGGACCCCACATTCCACTCAAAGAGAAATGCTGCAAGCCTAAATCTAAGGCTGAGATAAGAAATGCTGATCTGGGTTAATTAAGGTGTCCCACAGCTGGCCTAGGACAGTAGGCACAACTGAGACACCAAACGGAGCTAAAACTAACAAACCACAATTTGATTCCTATTATAGCAGATTTGTGTTATGTTGCAGATTCATATGTGTTTAGATTAGTGTCAAACTTAGGTTGTGCAAATTTGTTAACTAGCCAATATGAAGATGACAAAATTTACTTGGTTCAGGCACTGATTTGTTTGAGTTAAGAGAATACTGAATTAGGAACAGGAACCGAGAATATCCCAACAAATATGAGTCAAACGTTATCCGTAGGAAGTAAATCGTTGGGTAATTTCTAGCATTGATTATGGTCACCCATGCGTCTATGTCATAAATCAATCAAAAGCTTGTAGAATGGATACAAAATCAACTCTTAAATACTAGGCAGAAAGTGAAACCCTGTATGAAACCCAAAATCCTCAAATTGTTTAGCAATGTTAGGCATCAATTCAACCCATCATCAGATCTCAAGTATAGATCTATTGAATAATAAGAAATAGAACCACTAGATCTAACTAAATTCCTCCTCAAAGATTTTGTTATTTTGAAACCCAAGAAAAGTTTAGCAAATCATTGTAAAATGAAACTAAGGAGAAGATTTGCAAAGAAAAATATCACGTTAACAATCTAGATCTAAAAGATTATTAGCCTAGTTAACTTGAAACAAATTGCAATCTAGATCTACAAGAAAATATTCAAACCCTAGATTGCTAGAACATAAAATGAAAGGGAAAACATTTAAAATTTGGGCTAAAGAATGCAAGGTAAAAGACCAGTGCCTAGCAGCTTGGGCTATGGGGTCAACTTAATCAGGCTTGAAGAGGTTTACTCACTTTACTTATGTATCGAAGTCATATGCACCAAAGAGGATTGTGCTATGAGCATCAATTAGGGTATTTGAAAATCTACAAGCAACTAGGGGAGACTAGTCCTAGAAGAATCTAGTCTAAGTATTACAAATGACCTTCATAAATAGTCCTAGAACAAAAACTCAGAGCCCCTAGATGTCCAAGCTTAATACTAAATACAAACAAATTATAGAGGGTTAGGCAAGATGGACTATACCTTACAACACTCCTCCAATTTGGCAAGGCACCTTGCTTGGTTTGTAGTAGCTCCTTCCTCCTAGCACAACTGCAAAATGCACCCACTATATACCTAGAACAAATACTCAAGCAAGATAAGAATATACAATAGCTTTGGCAAGTAAGACTAGCTTTTCCAATTATTTCCAACCATGTTACAATGAAGAAGATGCCTCTCTTATATATATGAAGTGCCTCACAAAACCATGGGTGAAAACCATGTGCAAATACAAAACCATGAGCTAATACAAGGTGCTTCAACAAAACCATGGGCAAATACAAGAGGCGCCCTTAATACCATGGTCTAAAACCATCCCGAGCAAATAAAATAATATATCATGAAATAACCACCTCAACCAACTCCAACACGTGAGTGGACTAGTTAAAGAGAAGAGGTGCGTTCCACAAGATGCTCTAACAACCCACACGTGTAGAATCAAATGGGATGTCGAATGGTCAAAATGTAACGATATTTTTTCTGCGGCAGATTTTAAAACACCATAACTATGTCGGTTTTTTCTTGATTTTCTATTATGACCACATTTTGGAAATCCTGTGGTCATCATGCAACTAATGGCGTTGTTTTGGTACAATTCTGGGCACTCTGTCAAAAGAAACTGCACCTGAAGCTAGATGCCCTCAAAACATGTGCTATAACCACCTCAACAACCTCCATAAATGGTCCAAATGAGCAAGTGTGCCTTCAAGGAATGGTCCATGTGGCACATGATGATGATGTGGAGTCCCTGTCATCATTCAATGCATTGTCATGGATCCCAATGCAGTGACACATATTCCAATGCAATACATGGATCCAATTGAAAATGGCATGAATCTCAATGTAAATAGATATGACTGTATATAGGTACATGGACCCCAAGGTAACAACATGGATCCCAATGCAGTGTCATGGATCCTAGAGCAAGTACACAAATCTTGAGGCATAATACACATATCCCAAGGCATAGATGCGACCCTTGATGCATGTACATGGATCCCAATGCAAAGCACCCACTTATAGTGGTGGGTCTAACCCCTTTACAAGTCATTAGGTGACGCACACGAAATGATTTCTCCTAGCAACATCATAAAACAAAGTAATTTTAAGATTTGCCGAAGTTTTACCATGGGAGGACAACCTTAACCCTTATTACATGTGAAAAATCCTAAGACAAGGGGCATTTCTTAGATCACTCAGTTAGATGTAGGCGAGATGATGAATAATGTGCGAAAGGAGAAAGGGGAAAGTCATGTATTGACCCTCATAATCATGTAGGATGATGTAAAGGTCTTTAATCTTGTCCAACTAGCTTTTGAGAGTTAGGAGTCTTCAATAATTCAATATGTAAGCCTTTAAGAGGGAGCTTTAGCTTTGAGTTACCATTTCCTTGGCACTTTTTCTTACTACTCCTCTCTTTGCCTTTTTCTTTCTTTCATTTATCGAGGCCCTTTTTCTTTAGATATGCATTGTTAAGCATGGGACTAGGGGCATTGCCCCGATAGTGAGGTGGCATAGCTCAAGCTTCATCATTTTTGACTTTTAACTTTTTTTAATTGCTCTTCACCTCTAGCCTTTTTGGCTTTTATTTGACTTAGGCTTTCTTAACTAGACCTTGTTGAATGACATACGATGAATCAAACATGAGTGAGAAAAAACTTTATATGAATGGGATGGAAATGAATGGGGAAGATGTAAAGTGTTATGTATGGTGGGGATATGGAGCACGCTACATCAACCGGATCACTAGTAGTACGACTTGACCCAAGGCCTGATGATACTTATCTAAGGGAATATTATGTTCCCCATGGTATGACGAGATAAATAGTAAAATCATTAAAGTTATGAAGTGTTATTAGATCACACTTTAGTGTTTACCACGTTCACAACTAGTTTAGAAGTTATAACACCATGTCTAAGTATCAAACCCTTACACAATAACATAACACAACAAGTGAAGTGAACAAGCTAAACCAAAGTACCACGACCATGTGCAATGAAAGCATAGTGTACCAACTGCAAGTGCATGTGTCATTTGAGGTGTATAAGAGAAGAGCTGATATACCATGGCTGAATCATCTGATGAGGAGTGAGGCAAGATCATCATATGTCTGAAGGAGAAAACTAGAAGAGTAAGTCCGAGTTCGGAGAATACGAGCAAGAGAGCTCATGTAAGTAGCAACATTACATCCCTTGAGAGGGTGTCTCTAAAAGTAGTTACCTTCGAGGGAGCAACACATAGTATATTTCAGTTGTCATTTTTGAATTTTAACCTTTTAAGAATTTATATTTGCATATGTTTATATAAGTTACCCACTTTACATTTAGTAAAGACATTCTATCCTTTGCGTGGTAAAGCATGACTCATGAAACAACTTTAAATAAAGTTCCAGTATTGACAGTCCTTGACACTTGAATACCGAGCAAGTGAAGCTGAAGCAGCCAGAGAACGAAGCTATGTTTTCCTTGCATCCCATTGTCAATTGTGATATCATCATGATTACTCACTCAAAGGCAGGGGCTTGCAGCTCCCCTTGTTTCAGTCTAGAGTTGTATGTTGGAATTCCTTTGAAGTTTTATATGTTCGAAGATGTGCATCTCTTGCATGTCCTTTTGGCTACCAAAGCCTCTTTAGGAAGATATCTTGCAATTGCACCTTCTATGTCATGTATCTGTCCTACTTGTGTTTTTGGAAATTCTTAACCATTCATCCCTTTCTTCACTAGCATACATAAACATGTTTAGACCATTTAATCACACCATCAACCCATTGGAATTGGCGGAGAGTTGAGACATTCCTTTCATCAATTCCATATCAATGAGACTATTGTGATACAAGCTTTAATCGAAAGAAATTAGCTTTCATCCTTTAAGAGGTATGGCCTTCACTCTATGTTTCCTTTCACTTTACAGATGTCGATTGCTAGAAATCACTATTCAAGTATCACATGGATGCTTTCTCACCAATACTGTAGTTATTTGTTTAATGTTCCAGAAATCTTTGCACATATTTGTATCTTCAACAGTATAGTACAACTTTAAGGAAGTTACTCCCTTCATTCATTGTTATCATGTTGCTGCCTTTTGTGTGTCACATGCTTTTGATTTTTGATAGCTAGAAAGAATTTGTAAAGGCACTGACCCAAAATTATGCATATTTTGTCCTCTTTATATCTACATTATGATTGTTGACTGTACATGAATCATCATGTCAATTAACTTCTCTATGTACACTTATATTTTGTTATTATCGTCTTCTGCTTTTTCAGGGTATTACCTTTGCTACCTCTCCATTTTGGTTTATGTGCTACCCCAACTTGAAATGCATGTTTGATAGGTCTTATTGGTCTACAGTATTATTTACAGATTTCCCCTTTCTGCATTTCTTTTCAGAGGACTTCATCTCTGTACAATTTGTTTTTGTGGGCTGAACCCTCTTGCAGTTTAGTGATGCAGGCTTCTTCCTTCCATCTCTTGGTCTTGTTACTTTCTTCATCTACACCTTGAAAACATTGCAGTTTGATCTTGCAGGCTTGGTTCTGCAGGCCTTTTCCTTCTGCATTTTGGGTTTGTGAGCTTCCACCACCCCCACTTTGAACCATGTTTTCCATGTTTTCAATTTGACGTAAGCCATTTCCTGCACATCCCTTCATGCTGCCTTATTTTAAATTTCTAGTTATCCGTCTATATACTTGATTCTATTCCATTTTCCTGCTTCATTTCTTCAAAGTTCAATCTCCTATGCATTAAGCTGTCTTTTCCATGCCTTCCTTTATTAGCTTCTGTATCTTGTCATCTATTGCTCTGAGGGTTCCTTCTTCAATCTGTCCTTGCCTTGGAATCCCTTTCAACATCTTGACAAAGATATTGTTGATTTTTCTAATTTCCAGATCTGATAATTATTACCTTATGATTTAAAGCAGATTTCAATGCCACTGTTATCATAGAATAATTACACACTGAATTTTTCAACTAAAATAAAACTGCAGCGGAAATAACAGAATCACAGAGAAATAGCTATGCACAATAGACACAAGATTTATCCTGGGAAAACCCGAACTCGGGAGGAAAAACCCAACAAACTTTTCTCTAAAAGAAATTTAATCCAATTTCACAAATACATCACCAGAAAAATGAAGAATCCAAGCACATAGAAAGTTGTTCCTTAGTGTAAGGAAGAACCCTCAAGCATGGCGCATCATTGGACATAGACAGCGCAACTGGTAACTGACAACTGGCACGAAGCAACTGGGCAATGCGCACTAGAAGAGGAGAGTTCATGAGATGTGTAATAATGAAATGAACTTGCCTTTATTTATACTAGTGAAGTCACTTTATTTTACTGGCAGGGCCGACTTGTCATTTTTGTCCTTCAACTTTATTTTATTTCTTTTGTTACTTTTACAAGTGTTTCTTCAATGCTTCAATGGAGCCGACTTGATCTTCTTGTCTTCTATTTTCTTCTTGTGCTTTCTAGATTCTTCTTCAATGGTTTCCTTGACATTTCCTTGTCTTCTTGGATTTCTTCTTTCATAGAAAGGTTGTCCTTGAGCATGGTTGGTGTAATCTTCTCTGGCATGCACTCAATTGATGTATACTTCTTCCACATAGCACCTCGAGTCTCTGTCAGTCCTTGTCAAGTCACATGATCAAGGATAGAGACTACACCTGGGCCATTCTCCTTAGCCAAGTCACATGGCCATCTGAGGAGAATGTCTGCCCGATGCTAATACATGGAGAACATCAACACCCTGGGCCATTTTCCTTAGCCAAGTCACATGGCCATCTGAGGAGAATGTTTGCCCGATGCATATGTACCCTGAGTCTTTGTTGATCCTTGTCAAGTCACATGATCAAGGATAAATACTATGCCTGGGCCATTCTCCTTAGCCAAATCACATGGCCAATGTGAGGAGAATGTCTGCCCGATGCTGCCCAAACATCAACAGATATTTGCCAGTCTATCTGCAATTTTATTATCCAATCTTTGCACATGCACAAAGTTGACTCGTCCTAGTAGCTATAATAGATTTTGGTCTCCTCAGTCCTATTCTAAATTTCTCAATGAGTATGTCCTTGAAGTTTTTGGGAGTTCAACTAGTCTATTGATACATTGGAGTCCCCTTCAGGCTTCCATAACTACCCTTGACATTCCTCGTGTTAAAGTTTGTAGCTCAGACAAGTATCTCCACATTGGTTTCTGTCTAACATGTGGAGATCATCATTAATACCTCTAAGAACTTTGGAAATTCACTTTAATAATTTTAATTATTAAAGTGAATGCCATTTTATAATTAATGGAGGTTAATTAAATAAAATGCCTAAGTTTTTGGCATTAGTGAATTTAATCAATTAAATGATCTTAGCCATTGATCTCAAGTGAGGGGAGATTTAATCTCAACCATTGATCACTTTGGAGGTTAGGGTTTTGACTCAAGTCAAGATTATAAAAGGCAGCCAAGGTGAGAGGAGGAGACACATTTGCAAGGAGTCAGTGACTCATTTGAGTGGAGAAGGATTTTCACTCTGTAGATTTGGCACAAGGGAGGAAAGGATAGCTAGCCAGGAGACCTTGGAGGGGTTGTACCAGTAGGGCGGGAGGTCCCTTGATTTTCTGCAGGCTGTACGGTAGCCGTAGGAGGGCCACACAACAGCTGTACGACCCACGACAACCTACCTTACAACAGGCCGCAGGCTGCAGGCCTGTTTTGTAGGTTGTACGGGTTGTACACGTGACTGTGCAGTAGACCGTACATGGGTAGTAGATTGGCAGGGTTTTTTGGGTTGTACACGTGACTGTGCAGTAGACCGTACATGGGTAGTAGATTGGCAGGGTTTTTTGGGGTAGATTTGTTGAGGGTTTTCTTAGGGATAGATTTGCCAGGTTGTTGGTAATTGTATTTTTCCTTTGTGGGCCATTTTCCTGGTAAGGGAGCCCTTGTATGCTTGGATATTATTTTAATGAAGAGCAGATTTGAGGGGTAAAAATGTTAGATTTTAGGGTAATTTTAACAATGGCAGTCTCTTTTAATTTCAGTGCTAGAACACCTTAGATCTTAATCACAAACAGAGATAACAACATAAGGGAATATAGATCTATGACAGACTAAAACAGTAGAAGAAGGAAACTTCAATTCATAAGCAATAGAACATAGATCATAACAGTGATCAAAAAGCCTCTAAGTATAACAACAGAGATCTATAATCTAATAGATCTATATCAGTAGATCTACAATTGATCTCTATTTTATTTTGAAGCAAACAATGATGCAAACCCTTTCAATGTGTAACAACAGATCAAACTAACAGTGATGCACACTCTTTCAATTTTAATCAGCAGACTGAACACAATTCAACAGGGATATAAAGCTTCTTTTCTATATGACTGAGGTTAAACAATAAACAAAGAAGATCACTTAGATTCTAGCAACTCAGATCTGAACCTTTTAGAAGAAGCAATTTA
>ML781914.1:673789-689969 GCA_009831015.1 Picea engelmannii | reverse complement strand
GCCCTAGAGATATCTAGGGTCTTTATCAATTTGGTCCCAGACCACATACCCCAGGAGTGCACTGGGGGCCCTAGATCTTGTCTAGGGTCTTAGCCATCCTCCAGGAGAATGGCTCTCGCTGCTGCATGTAAATTTAACAAAAAATTTGCTATGCATGTGTCATTGTGAGATTGGTTTCCATTTTTCTTCCACTATTTGTTTCGGTTAATTATTTCTGTAGTGTAAATTATTTAGTGAGCTGCAATTTAATTTTCAACAAGGAAATTCACTAGGAAATAATTTATCTAGGCTGGAATTAGAAAATTAACATGGTATCGGAGGTTACATCTTGAAGGGAAGTTGATTTTAGAAGATTTTTGTAGATCTATAAATCAGTAGTGTAAAATCTTCGATAGTTTGTACAGATCTAGAAATGGAAACAACAAGTCTTAGGTTCGAAGATTGGTTGGATGGAGCTTCAAATTTTTTCTCTTGGAAAGCAAAGGTTTCTTTGCTTTTGAAGGAGCATGACCTTTGGGAGATTGTGGAGAAGGTTGTTCCTACACCGACAGATCCAATAGAGATAGCCACTCTCGTGAAGAAGGACATCAAAGCCCAAAGATTAGTCATGGACACCGTGAAGGATCATTTGATCCCTCATGTGGCAGAGAAGCAGTCATCCAGAGAGATGTTCAAGGCTCTAATGGATTTATTCTAGAGAGATAACTTAAATAGTAAGATGATCTTGAGAAACAAGCTTAGATCCATCCGGATGTCAAGATTTGACAATGTTACCAATGATTTCATGAGGATCACCCAAACACGTGATCAACTTGCAAGCTATCAGGTAGAAAGTGGACGACGTGGAACTCGTAAATGTGGCATTGAATAGGTTCACCAAGCCTTGGGAACTGTTTGTCAAGGGGATGTTAATTTATCTAACCTAGCACCCGACACTTAACTCAAAATAAAATCACTTTATTTATTAACTACACAGCTAGGTTTTAACCAAACATTAGTGGAAGCATAAAACTGGAAACCAAAACACATTGCACAAGATATTGAGTAAACACCCCTGGGAAAACCCTGAAGGGAAAACCAGATCCGAGTTTGATTTTATTGATAAAAATCTTGGGCTCCCATCCTGGGATAATGGCCCATCAGAGGAATACAATGTAGTAATAGCCTAGCCCACCTGGCTGCTATCTCCCTTGTTGCCCCTTTGCTTCTTTCCTCAGCCCTGCCCACTCACACTTGGATGAACTCTCTTCACCCACGCAATGAGATCTCCTCACTCTTTGTGTGTCTCATCCTGTCACATAGGCTACCTTTTATTACATTGAGTTAACCCTAAATCCAAAACCTTAGATCTCCTCCAAAGTGATCAACGACTAAGATCTAATCTCACATTCACTTTAGATCTAACGACTAGGATTTAATTAACCCACTTAAGTTAATAATGCCAAATAACTTAGGCATCTAACTTAATTAATCTCACATTAATCTAAAATGTCATCCACTTTAGTAATTAACACATAAAGTGAACTCCTAAGGCTTTGAGAGGTTACAAGGACGACTTCCACATGCTAGACACTGAGCCTATGTGGAAGTACCTGTCTGATGCTAATACATCAACACTCCCTCTTAGCGGGGAATGTACCATGTTCACTATCAAATCTGCTACCATGCTTGCTCTCCAATCCATCTAATTGGCTGCTCCCTCTGACACGAAAGCTATCCCTGCCATCTTGCTCAGACTCGTCTGCGAAGACTTTCCTCTGATCATGCTACTAGAAGCCTCTTGCTCCTGAGCATCCTAGATGGTCATCTCGTGCCATGACTTATTTTGGACAAACTTAGAAAGCTGCTTCTTCCCTCCTAAACTTGAAAGCTGACTCCCTCTGAGCTGCTCAACCTTTAGAGCTACCTGCTCCTTGTTCTCTATCACTCTGTTGCTTTCCATAGCTAGCATAGGTTGGCCCTTTAGCCTATACAGGTTGCTCTGTCTAACTCCGAAAACAACTTCTCTGTCTTAGCTAGATCCTCTGGGCTTGATCAACGCCTGTCCATCCTCGAACAATACGTCAAAACCCTTCTTCTCAATTGTTGAGACTGAGAGCACCCTCCTTCTGAGTTTTGGCACCCATAGCACATTTGTCACTCTCAACACACCTCTTGACTCCATTCAGAATGACACTATCCCAGATCCCTTCACTGCATGCTTGGTCCCCATACCAGTTCCACATGCATATATGAGTTTGACTCTGTGAAGCTCTCAAACAACTCCCGTGCTCCTGTCATATGACATGTGGCTCCACTATCTAATAGCCGTGCACTAGCTGATATGGTGCCTAAGGTAGTCTGGGAAACGGGTAAGAGCTCTGTCTGTTCAAACTTCTTGGCAAACTCATCCACTTGAGCCTTTTTTGACACAACTACCTCTGGTTGCGTCTCATTTCCACCCTTCTTCTTGTTTGGACATTGACCTGCATAATGCGCAAACTTGCAACATGCATAGCACTTGACTTTGCTCATGTCCTTTTTCCTGCCGTTTTGAGAGGTAGGCTCTTCACTGACAAACTTCTTGAACTTGCCCTTCTTTGCCTGGCTGGCAAGAGCAAGGTTCTCATCATCAACCTTGTGCTTGCCTCTGTTCAGAGCTTCATCCCAAAGTTCCTCTTGAACGAAGCCATCCTACAACCTTGACCAATCAGGGATCTTCTCACGTGCCATGATCCCTTTAATGAACAGTGTCCACTCCTTCCTGAATCCTTTGAGTGCCATCCTCACCAACTCTGAATCATCCACTGTCTCCCCTATTGCTGCCAGTTCATATCGAACCTGTCGGATCCGGGTGAGATAAGTCGTCACTATATTTGATCCTGTCATCTTCATGTCTCTAAGCTTCTCTATCAACACCATTTTGCGATTCTCGTTCTTGTTCTGAAACAAACTCTTCAGAGCCTCCCACATGTCCCTGGCAGTTGTCTTTCCTGATAAATGAGGCATTGAATGATCCTTCACTCTGTTTAGGATAATTCTTCTGGCTTTTACGTCCTTTATCCTATGGGTGGCCAGATCTTTTGGATCCGTTGGTGGAGCACAATGGAGTTGGCAAACTCCCAAATATAGTTCTCCATTAACACCAACATGATCCTCTCCTTCCACGGACTATAGTTGGACACCCCGTCCAACTTATCCTCGAATCGCAAACCGGATGTAGCCATCTCCGTAACCTGTTAAGAAACTCAAAATTTTGCTGCACGCTGCCTAGACCCCTACCCAAAGCTACCAAGGGCTGCTCTCAGCTTTCTGCTGCAACCCAGGTATTTTTCTGGGCTACTTGAGTCCTTTCTGGGCGCTGCCCGACTACTTTTGCCTGCTGTCGAGGTTGCCTGCCCACTACTCGGTGGCTGCCTAGACCTGCCCGACCTTTGTTGGGTTGGCCTGCGATTTTCTGGCTAGATGACGACTGTCTCTGGTGGTTGTCGACGGCTCCTGCTACAGCTTGCGACTGCTACAACTCCTACACACCAGCTGCCGCCCCTGCTCACTACTCCGCCCAACTCACGACCTCCCGCGGCCTTACCTTGCCTCCTGATGCCTCCACTCAACCACCTTTCTCTACATGCACAGAGCCCAAACCTCCTGGGGTGGCTGCTTGCTCTGGCCGTATCTTCTCCTGCAGTCGTTTCTACTCCACACAGGTAGTGCTGTCGTCTCCACCTCATGCGGCCTTAGTGCACGAGCGGACCTCCCTGCTGGCCCTTTGCTCCCAATTGCCTTTTCCTTTGCTCGCCCGTGGCTTCTCTGTCATTGTTGCTGGCTTGCTCTTTCCACGTGCGGCTATTACCTTCTGCTGCCTCCTACTCGCTGTGTCCGACATCTTTGCAGTCAACTGTTTGCCTGCGCCACACTTCTCCTGCAGCCCGCTGTCCTCAACACACCCTCGATCTCTCTCTCCGCATCCAATTCGTACATTGTATGGATCTTACGACAACCGTACGACGACTGTACAATTCCCTTTTTTTAATTTATGATTTCTCCAACCCGTAGCCTAAGCATGCAAAATTTAAAATTTCCCGCAGACCAATTTTCTTGTCGCTAATTAACTCGATCTTGGCAAATCTGGCTTCCTCAGAGTCTCGGCTTTGATACCATGTTAATTTATCTAACCTAGTACCTGACACTTAACTTGAAATAAAATTACTTTCTTTATTAACTGCACAACTAGGTTTTAACCAAACATTAGCGAAAGCATAAAATTGGAAACCAAAACACATTGCACAAGATATTAGGTAAACACCCCTAGAAAAACCCCAAAGGGAAAACCAGATTTGAGTTTGATTTTATTGATAAAAATCTTGGGCTCCCATCCTGGGATAATGGCCCATCAGAGGAATACAATGCAACAATAACCTAGCCCACCTGGCTGCTGTCTCCCTTGCTCTTTTCCTCCGCCCTGCCCACTCACACTTGGATGAACTCTCTTCACCCTCTTAATGAGATCTTCTCATTCTCTGCGTGTCTCATCCTCTCACCTAGGATGCTTTTTATTACATTGAGTTAACCCTAAATCCAAAACCCTAGATCTCCTCCAAAGTGATCAACGATTGAGATCTAATCTCACGTTCACTTTAGATGTAACGACTAGGATTTAATTAACCCACTTAAGTTAATAATGCCAAATAACTTAAGCATCTAACTTAATTAATCTCACATTAATCTAAAAGGTCATTCACTTTAATAATTAACACATAAAGTGAACTCCTCAGGTTCTGAGAGGTTACAAGGACGACTTCCACATGCTAGACACCGAGCCTATGTGGAAGTACTTGTCCGATTCTAATACATCAACAAGGGATCTGTTCTTGGGAGAAACTACCAGATTGGAAAAGGCTTTGGGATGATTGCATCTAGGAAGAGACTCGGGAGGAGTTTAAAGCAAGCAAGCAGGGCGGTAGTGATGAGAACCTGGCCCTTGTCAATCAGACAAGAAAGGGAAAAGGAAAGGGTTCCTACAAGACGGGTAACAACGAGGGGGAAACCTCACAGCCAGGGAAGAAAAAGGACTTGAGTAAGGTCATTCGCATGCCACAAGAGTGGACATTATGCATCTTAGTGTCTAGAGAAGAAGAAAGGGAAAGGAAAATCGCAACAAGCAGTAACATCTGCAGAGACTCAGTTGAGTGAGTTTGTCGCTAAGTTCAAGAGTGACTTCTCACTAGTTTCCTGCCTTTCCACCAACACAGTTGCCAGGAGTGCTTGGTACTTGGACAATGGTGCATCTTGTCACATGACAAAAGCACGGGAGCTATTCAACGATCTTACAGAGACAAACTTAGGGATCCATGTGGAGCTTGGTGATGATGCCAAGTATGCAGTGAAGAGAGAGGGAACAATTTCGTTCTAGCTTGAGTCAGGAAGTTCGTTTGATGCCCAGGATGCGCTTTATGTACTAGGATTGAAGAAGAACTTGTTCTCAGTCTTAGTTATGGATGATAGGGGTTTTGCCGTTATTTTTCAGAAAGGGTAAGTACGCATATGTCCAGAGGGAGCTAGCCCTAACTCGGTAGTGGTCGTTGGGATTAGAGAGGGCAACTTATACAGGTTGCAGGGGAAGCCTGTTCAGGCCTTGGTACATGACAGTGACAACTTGTGTGATCTATGGCATAGGAGGATGGGACACCTGCATTATAGGGTGTTGCCAATTCTGAGGGAGATTGTCACTGGTCTTCCAGAGTTCAGTGTTAAGCAGCAGGGCGTATGTAGAGGCTGTGCACTTAGCAAGAATGCCAAGGCTACTTTTACAAGCAACCAGAGTAGGTCTAAGGGGATCTTGGATCTTATTCATTCAAATGTGTGTGGATCGATGTCAGTAGCATCGGTGCAGGGATCGTCATACTATGCGACATTCATTGATGATTTCTCCAAGAAAACCTGGATCTTCTTTGTGAAGACCAAGGATGAGGTCTATTACCCCCCATGGCTAGGGGTAACTAAGGAGATCATGTCTCGAGGCTCGCGATGGAGAGCATTATCTACACTAAGATGTTGATGATGATCAACATGTCCACAAACGACAACCCAAAAACCCCCCTTGATTTGCCTCCGAGCATAGGTCAACCAAGGCTCGTCACATTCAAGCAACCCAGGGTATGGGGCATGGTAAGCCAACGTCACCATGAGGTATGGTTAGTCCTTTCTTCATGTAGAGTGTTGTGTTTAATTTATTGGGCATGTGGACAAGGATAATTGGTTGAAGTTGGATAGTGGATCACTTACTTGAGAAATTGTCTTGGTTTCCTTGTTTTACCTTAGTGGTCAGCTTCTGTGCCCTAGTCCCGTGTTGTCACCACCCAGGGAAAAAGAGTAATATTGGGGGGCCCTCCCAAGGGTAACGTTCTGCTCCCAACCATAATTAACACCTTTCGTCATAAAACCCCTTACATATCCTAAACTTTGGTTATGACCCATACTCCCATGAGAAAGGGGCTAACGGCTTGAAGGTAGATTGCAATTGTTGTAAAAGAATAAGAAACTAATGTTGAAAAGAAAGTGAACACAACAAATAAGTACCATCAAAAGCCGGTCCAACTTGAGCTCTACTTACTCAGTGTCCGCCTCGGTCCCAAATTGCAAATGCTGAAGCTTAAAACCTCATAAAGGGGACTAGCAAGTTATAAATAAATGAAAGTAGGAATTGGAAAGATGGCTAAAAAGGGGTCTTGGAAAAATAACACCTAAATAGTTGGTAACTCAAGAGCAAGCGCACCCTCAACAAAAGTGCTCATAGAGATGGATACCGTAAGCCTTGAAGGAAACCCCAAACCATATCATCTTCACACTTACTCTTGATGGGTTTTTACTTTCCCTTGTCACTCTCGGGACCTATCCCTCTACTTGGGTCACTCATTGTTTAGGTGGCACATCTAATAGGGTTAGATGAAGGCCCTCCCATACTTAAACTTGGTAACCCTCACAAGGTCTTGGGCTTGTGTGATACTTGAAGGGGATACCGAGGTGAATTGTTTACATGGCTTGTACCTTAGACATCAACTTACTTTGCATGATTTAAGGACTAACATGTCTTATGAACATTGGTTTACTTTGTCTTATATTATGTTATGTTTTGAATGCCCTTGACATGGTTCTTTGAGGGACATCTTGGGTTGTGCCTGAGATGTTGTGCCCTATCGCAGAACCCTAGCACGTGTGATGAAGAGTAGTGAGTCATCCAGTGACTCAACACCCTCAGACAATGGGTCTCACATCCTTGGAACCTTGAACGTGGACATGTGGGTTTGGTTTTGAGCAGGTTCGTCATTATGCCTCATACATGGGCTGGAAGCCGACAGGTTGGGCAGGGCACCTTAGAGCTTTTGTGCACAGAGGATGGAGGACGTTTCTTTTGGAGGGACCTTGGTATCACCTGAGGATGAAATTGCACCCCTCTTGCACCAGGACGTGGCCTTTGGAGACCTATGACGTCACCCTCTAGCCTTGACGTCATCCTTCTAGGAGGCTAGGGTTGATGGATCCAGAGTTTGCTTGATGTGGTATGGGTGAGGAGACACCCCCTTGAGCAGTTGAGGCATGACAAATGGCTTTTGAAGGCCCAACGATTCACCTTGGGGGCATTACGTCACCCTCCTAGGGCTTGACATCATCCTTCTAGGGTTTATTTCATGTATTTTTCATTTATGTACATTGTAGAGGCAAATTAAGGGGTTGACCCTCTTTATATTTTAATATTGAAAATTAAAGTGGACAAATAGGTCAAAGAGGGTGATATAAATACACCTCTTGACATTTTATTTTTCATCACAATTCATTTCTCTCACACAAGAGGAGGACTGAAGTTTTCGCTATCTTTGGGCAACATTGGCTCTTTTACTTATGCACCATCTCTTGGAGGGAAACTTTTGGATGCTTCTTGGCTCATTCTTGGTGAAATTTTCTGCAACTAGGGTTTATGCTTGGTTAATCTTGGTGAAGTAAGTAAATTTGCAATTTCATTTATGTGTGGAATGTTTATGGTGAGTTTTACTTGTTCATGTTGAAGATATATTGCTTGTTTAAACCCTAGGAGAGAAGCATAATGTGTTTCCTTCTCTCTCTAGATTATTTTATCCATCTAGGGTAAACTCTTAAAGCCCTAAAAGTGCTAGCACTTTAGGAGTTTGGTTCTAGAAGCTTGTTGTGACAATGTTGAAGAATCTAAGAAGGGAACAAAGAATTTGCTAGAGCCCAAGAGTGTTTGCACTCTAGCAATTTCTTCTTGAAATCTAAGGCCCTCAGGTACTAGCACCTTAGATTTCAAGCCCTTGTTCTTGGACATTAGTATCATCATCCTCCAAGTTACATTTATAGTGCTGTTGTAAATGACTCCATGGCTCAAAAAGCACTAGTATCATTGGTCTTGTGAAGGAATCGGATTAAACAAACTTTCAAACATCATTCTCTAAGACTTTTACTAGCTTCTTCTATCTCTAGTTTAGCTTAATCTCCTAACCTTGTTGCTGCTGTTACAAAACACTGCTACAGCCATCTAATTCACTTAAGTTTGCTGCATACACTAGTCTAACATTAGCCTAACTCACTCAAAAATTGTTTGGAATAGTTGGAATTTGATCTATTGGACTTGTGCTAAATTTACACTGTAATTTCATGCAATTATGATCTAATTTTCTTGTGGCTGTTGCAAAGCTTTACTGGCTGTTATAGACTGTTATCTTGCTGCAATTTTGTACCAGCTATCATATATTTCCGTTGTCTACTGTCTTTTGAGGTCTATATTGCATATTGGTACTTGGAAATCACTATATATTTGCTGCAATTGTTCTTGTTTCAGGTAGGTACCCAAAACTCTTCCTATTACCTCAATTTCACAAACGTAGACAATTGACTTAGGTAACCAAAAGAGGGGGCTATAGGCTTGGCTACTTTACTTGCTATTTGATCCCTTGAGGTTATCGAGGACGCCTCCCCTGTGGTGGACCTCATCCATCACTAAAAAGTGGGGATTTCCTACTAAGGTGACAGTGGTGGGATATCCTATAGTTACGCAAGGTTTCAACAACTTGTCTTGGGATTTGAACAAGTGCAAACCGTGCGATAACATTTTGGCGCTGTTGCTGGGGAGAATCGAGTCAGTTTTCCTCAATGACATATCTTTGGTAAGTTTATCCCAAAGCTCTTATCTTACAAGCTTACTTGGTGACTTCATTGAGGGTGATTCCCTCATCTTGCTTTGATGATCCAAGGAGGATCATCTAGTGACTCTAGTGATGACAACTTGTACCGGGCGTCAATATACCCCTTTCTTCACCATGGACCCCTCAAAGTGGGCATCCGACAATGTGTTTGGTCCCTTGGATATGAGTAAAATCTGTGGTTACCCACATGATATACCTAAAAAGGATAGATCATGGCTGCCCAAGTTCTCTGGTGAAGACAATACCAAGGGTAAACTTCATCTGACAAAATTTTACGAAGGATTCAGACTCCACGAAGTTGGAAACCGATATTCAGATGTGCTCTTGAGGCTTTTCTCAACTTCATTGGTGGGAGATGCTAGGGCATGGTACAACAACCTCCTGAGCAAAAGTATTAAAATTTGGGAAGAACTCGAATGTGCCTTCATCGAAAGGTGGGGCGATAAGAGGGATTTGGTTTTTCTTTTTTCTCAATTCGAGGAGATAAAGAAACACGAACAAGAGTTTGTTAGAGAGTTCAATGATAGGTTCAATACCTTGATGAAGGACTTCCCGCTAAAAAGCATACCCTCGAAGCCTGCTATCTTCAACAAATTTGTGGGGGCTTTTGAAGCACAACTCCAATTCTTACTAAAAGATAAATCCCTAGAAACCCTCCTAGAAGCTCAGAGTTTTGCCTCTCAGATAGAGGACGATCTCAAGTTTTATGACGCTGTTAACCATCCTATATTGGACCCTCTCCAGCAAGGAGCAGTGGATCTAACAATATCTCACAACGATCTCATGGGTAGGGTTGAGGTGATGGAGAAAAAATGTGCCGCTCTTCAGATAAACCTCAATAGTGTCACATGGGAGGATCCATTCCATGAGGAACAAATTCCCAAAAGGAGGAAATGGCACACCGAGGCTTCGAATGTCAAAAAAATTGAGACGAGTCCCCAAAATTTCGCAGATGAAAAGGAAGGTCTCTTTCCCCAACTCAACGTTAGCATTCTCGATATTGGCAATGATATTGTGGAGAGTTCCCAATCTAATGATTTCCCAAAAGAAGAAAGGGTTGAAGACCCTAATTCTCCGTAGGACTCTGATAATCCTCCACGCTGAGACTATCTACAAAAGGGGTGGAAAGACCGCGCCTTTCTTCATTTCTCTCCTTATAAATGACCTCACCCCCCATAATTGTATGTTGGATTTGAGAGATTTTGCCAACATCATGCTCCTACAGGTAATGCAACAACTTGGCCTACAAATATCGCGACCTTACCGAAGTGTATGTGGAATAGATTCTAAACCTATCGAGGTGTATGGCCTTATCGAAGGGCTCAAGGTTAGCCTAGCTACCTTCCCTTCCTTTTCTGTTGAGATGAATGTCGTAGTCATTGACATACCTGATGCTTGGGGAATGCTGTTATCCAGGGAATGGGCATCAACCTTGGGGGGAAGCCTTCAAATGGATTTGTCATACGCCACCATCCCTCACCTTGAAGGAGGATTTGTCACCCTTTATAGAAAGCCCATTGTTAGATACCAAGTCGAGCACCCAAAGGGTCCCATGGATGATATACTTTGCTTAGATGATAGGATGGGGAATCTTTTCGCAGTGGATCCAATGTTCAAGATGGAATCCTGTCAAGATCGTGGTGGAAGATGGACCTTGGAATTTGATGGTGCCCATTCAAGTTTTGGTTTAGGAGCGAGAATTGTCCTCACAACCCCTTCCCAAGAGACCTTTTATTTCTCATACAGACTTGAGTATCACTGCACAAACAATGTGGTTGAGTATGAAGCTTTACTTATTGGACTCAATCTAGCCACTGACAGAAAGATAAAGCACATAAGGGTTGTAGGAGATTCTGACCTAGTCGTATCCCAAATAAACTTAAAATTTGCAGCAAAGAATGAAAGGTTGAAAAGGTATAGGGATGAGGTGAGAGATGCCACGATTCTTTTTGATGAGTTCTCAATTGAAGCAGTCCCTAGGGAAGAAAATCATAAGGCTGACGCTTTAGCAGTTTCTGCTTCAACCTTACAACCTTGTGAGGGTCCTCTTCAAAACCTGTGCAAAATGGAGGTTGTCTTTAGACAACCTTGAACACTGGCAAGTCTTTGATGACAATGCCTAGATCCTTGGATTCATACAAAACAGGAAGGAGTTCGTTGATTCCCAAATCAATTTCTTGGTTGAATCCATGAATTTGGAAATCATAGATCTACCCAATAACACTCTCCCAAAGGGATGTATCCCCTTGGAACAAAGGTTTGATAGACATGACGTCTTCAGGATGAAACCTATTGAGGACCACTCTGATAAAGTGTTGGAATTCAACATATGAACGAAAATTGAGCCAAGAACAATGAAAATAGGGAAAGGGACTGTAATCCCCCACTTTTAGGGATAACTGAGGAGATTATGTCTCGAGGCCCACAGGTCCTAGGCATGGAGTACCAAGAGCCAGATCGACTTGAGCATGGCCTTGGAGGGCCCATCTTTTCTCCCTTTCAGCGCCTCCACTTTGTCAGCAACAACATCCATCACCTTGACTTGGTCTTGTATCAGAAATGGTTCTTGCTCCATGAGGTAATGAGTTCAAGTATCATGGTATGTGTCACTCTGATCCTCAAAACCTTTGAATATGTGCATTTAATTCCTTTTGTTTCTAATGGGTGCTTGGATCTTATACTTATCCACTTGACCATGTCTGGGGAAATGACATGATGTCTTAGTAAGCTTGTGCCCATAGGTTTTGAGTTGCCACTGGAGGGATTTTTGAAAAGTCATCATCCGCTCCCGTCATACTTACCACTTTCCATCTTACTTCCCGCTCATCCATCCCATTACATTGGTCCAGGCATTGGGTTGGCCACTCATTCAAGGATTGCACCTTGCCTTGTGGGAAGAAGGGGCTAAAGGCCCAGAAGGTAAAAACAATTGGCAAGAGAGAAAAGCCTACAAAATAAAACCTTGAGATGCTTCGCCCAGGGATCCCCAAGAAAGCAGTAAAAAGCTTCTCAGTAAGAAACAAGAGGGACCCAATACAAATAATAAAAGAAGACCTAGTCAGAGGATAGGGGGTCTCATCACGAGCCAACCTATTAGGTCCATGGGCATCTAGCGGTATGACACTACTAGCAGCTGGTCACCACGCCGGGGTAGTGGCTCTTGGTTGCATGGCCAAGAGAAAGGGGGTCTCATCACGAGCCAACCTTATCATTTCCGTGAAAGTGCTTGTGGGTAACATTGCCACCACTGGTAACCATGCCAGGGCAGTGTCCCTTGATTAGCTTCTTGAAAGAAAAAAACAATAAAGAAATAAGAATAAAAGGCATGAATGGGTTTGGAAACATTTGCATCCAGGACAGGTGCAACTCGCCTTCTACAAAGGCACCCATAGTCCCTGCTATCACTGCACCCATTGTCAGGAGATCCCTTATCCACCTCATCCATTTAACATGACTTGAATTTGATCTCTTCCGGAAACATCCCATTTCCAGTGGACACTAGCCCAATAGGACGCCCTGTCACTTCTTCCAAACTTGCCTTGCAGATTTATATAATGTCTTTGAGCACTTGATTGGGTAGAAGGAGTTTATTGCACATGTTTAATAAAATTGATGATTGGATGTGATTGACATTGCTATGATCCCCGTGACTTGTGAGCCCATGGAGGGCGTATCTGTTGATGTGCAGGATCATACCCGACGAACAGGTACCATATTGCACAGGTACACATGGGGAGATGATTAGTTTGGACCTACATGGGGCTGAAGAGCCCACCAGATGGATGCCGAGACCCCAGCAGGGGGCAGAGACAGGACAAAGGGGTTTGCACTAGAGAAGAGGACGTTCCACAGAGGCACCCTAACAGAGCCTTACCCAGGGGGGTTGTGCCCTTTCCACTAGGACGTTGGCCTTGGAAGGCCATGACGTCACCCGAGACATCCTATGACGTCACCTAGCGATGTGGGAGCTTTAGGAGGCAGTTGTGGCATGTTTGGCACGTGCGACAACTTCTAGAGGCCCAAAGACGGCTAACGTTTTGCTCCAGGAGGCCACATTTTCCCTAGAAAGGGATAACGTCACCCTAAAAGGGCATGACGTCCTCATTATTTTCTTGATTAGGGTTTCATTATGACATTTTAATGTATAACAATATTATTTGGTATTTTGGCCTTGTTGGCCTTTTGGTGACCTAAAATTTAATTAAGGTCATTTGTACTGTATAAGTAAGAGAGCAAAACTCTCATTTGGATCATCATCTTTCACTCACCACTTGGTGAGGTCTGAAATTTTCGGCCCTCTTAGGGTTATTGGCTGAAATTGTGGCGCACTTGTTGAAGGAGGCTTCTTTTTGGTGATTTTTGGCATTTGACTTGGTGGAAGGTTTACAACTAGGGTTTTGCCTAATGAATGGTTGATGAATGTAAGTAAATTTCTATAATTCTTCCTTATTTGAATGGTTATAGTGTCTTTTTCTTGCATTTTAATGGAATTTGCTGAATCAAACCCTAGGGAATGAGCACATGTTGGTGTCCTTGTTTCATGTCCCTACCAAGTCATGCTAAAAGCCATTTTGATTTGCTGAAGATAGATAGAGCCTTGCCATAGCAACACTCTGTTGCCGTCCTTATACATACTTGCAAACGTGAGCTAAGTCCGGCGCACTTAGTGTGTCCTTGGAGGCATAATGCCTAGGTTCACAGCCCCCGCTGTCACTTTGATCGAAACCTCTTCTGTCTAGGCTCACTCCTAGGGAAGCCAAGGGGGGTAGTCCCTAGTTTCTAGATTAGTTTTATAGTTAAGTTCTAGGAGTCAGTTTTAATTTGTTAAGGCTTGGGGGGATTCTAATCCTAAGATGCACAAGCAACAATGCAAGATGCAAAGGTTAGTATGTTAAGCAAGATCTTTTCCTAGAGCAACTAAGACTAGTTCCTAAGGTTGGGCAAGGGGTCAACTAAAGTTAAAGGGTTTTTCGTTACAAAAGAATTACAAGTTACTTACAAAAGAATAATTTAATCAAATATTAAGTACAAGATTTACAATTAAAGAAATGCTAGAATACAACAAACAAGCTAACCACTTAAATTATTTTGCGTGCAGGTTACAAGAAGATCAAAGCATCATATTACAATTATGAGATCATCATCAATATATCACAATGTATCAACAAATAAGATTTAAGAGTTTTAAGCACAAGTATTAGAAGATGACCCACTCTTAGTTATCAAACCCACAAAGTATTCAAATGATCAAGGCCAAGGTTTAATTGTTAAGCTTTCCTAAGATTATTAAGTTTTTGTTACTTTTATTAAGCTTTCACCAAAGCCTCCTCCCCCTATTGCCAAATGACTGCTGGATGCTCAATAAGTGTTGCCACCCTAGCTTCGCAGGTCAGCACGAAAGATTGAGTTCTTACATAAAGGACGCATCCTGTGCGCCGTGAGACCGTCCCCCCCCCTAATCACCTTCCGTTGCCCCTCAATCCCCGTTTTAGATGGTGAAGATGGTGGTCTAAGGTACCCTAAATAGTCTATTAAGTTATTATATGAATTAGGTAGACTTTTAGGAGTGTTTTAGAGTGTTTTAAGAGTTTTATGACACTTTTAAAATGTGAACTAGTGACTTGGCCGAAACTCACTTCAGCCTTAAAGTGTGTTGATTAAGATTATGAAATGAAAGACATTAACACATATATGCTATGTGAGAGCAAGTCACTTAGATGCACAATTGGATAGCTTGCAAAGTAAAGAAATAAAGTGCAAGGGCAAGAACAACTTGCCAACAAGATGAAAAGAGAAACACACTTATCTAATGATTAAGAGCATTAAGATATGAGCATTAAGTGTGAGAAAGAAAAAGAAATTTAAGTGCTTGCCTTACTTATCAATGAAATTACTTAGAGCATATGACAAATGGCATTAAAGAGATCTATGCAATAAAAAAGAACACCATCCACTTATTGAAGCATTTAAACATTAGAGTTATAGATCTAAGCATGGAACATAAAGATAAACACTTGTAGTGAACTAAGCATGCATGAGATCTAGTTAAGTTGATTATGAGGTCCAATAGGCTTAAGCTAGAGAATTATTAAGTGTTAGATCTAGATCTAGAATATTTAGAGCATTAACCATTTAGATCTTCAACCACAAATTAAACCCTAACCCAACCTTTTGGGGTATTCCTCTCCCAAATAGGTAGGCAATTAATTAGCTTGCTTACTTAGAAAAATCTTTAGAAAAGGCAGAGAAGCAAGCAAGCAAGCAAGGAAGAAGCAAACAACAAACAAAACAAGCAAACCCTAACCCCCACGTCCTAGGGTTTGGGAGATACCCTTTATCTCACAAACCCCCACGTCTTAGCTCAAAAAGGCAAAAAAAAGGTCAAATAAAGCAAGATCTAAACTACCCAAGAGCTCACACGTGGGAGGAGGCCGTACCACTCCTCCCACAACTATGAGCCACTACAAGCAAGCAAGAAGGAGAAGAAATGATGAAAAATACTTAGAAATTGAAGAAGGAGGTTGAGAAATAGCTACCAATCCCTTTGGGGGTCTTTGAGTGTTGTGTGGATGCCTTTGGGTAGCCAAAACCCCTCTCAACCAGATCTGAACCTGCAAAAACCAGCAAGCTATGCTTGAAAATGCTACACACAACAATACAAATGAAGAAAAACTCTTGCTTTTTTAGGGCAAAATTTTTTCCTGAAAAGTTTTGGAAAAATTTATATTATGATAACCATACAACTATATTATGCTAGCTGAAATATGGATTGCAAAGAAATATAAGGAGAAAGATCAATAAAAGAAGCTTGCTTGGAGTGTATGAGAATCTCAAAGGGGAACTCTTCCAAGAGGCACCCTAATGAAACCCTTGAAGTTCAACCTGCAAAACTTAACACAATAGCATGTATACAATGGATAATATGGAGGGTTAAACTAATAAAGTGAAATACTTGCACCCTATCTAGCTAACCACATATATAG